>VDFB02217924.1:0-17610 GCA_007258455.2 Sequoia sempervirens
AAAATCATGTTCTCCTTTCCTTGGTTCTCATGGCTTCTTGTATTGACTGAGATGACAGTCATAAAATTAGATTTTTCTGTGTTGTAAATAAATGATAAAATCAGCCTTCTTGTAATATTTCCCTTTTGACCTTGTTGTATATGCTAATATTAAAAATCACATTTCTCTCTATTATGACTAAAACACTGTGGCGAACTTAGAAATCATGATTTTCTCCTTTTATTTCAACCTTCTTGTACTTGGTACTCAAGAGTGTATAATTTCTTCCTTTATCTCTGAGTTAGTTGATAGCATATTGCAAACCTTTTTTTTTTGAAATAATGCTGACTTCTGAATCTGAAAACAATGCATTGTCTCAGCTTTTGATGGCCAAGCTGATTTGATCTTCCATTTGTTGTGTAATATCTTTTAATAGTTGCAGCAGATGATTAAATAATGAATGGTAAAAGATTGAATTCAGACAATGTATGGTAACAATTTGATTATGTATCTGATTCTTACTCCTTACTTAATTGATTTATTTGTTCCTCAAATGAAATGATTTACTTCTTGTATCCAGAAAACTAATTGTGCGCACAACTTTTAAATGAGCTGGGCTCCACCCTTGTGGGAGCCTCATTTAACCCCACTCATATTGAAATTTGATGAATTCAGCAACATTATATTTCCTGTTTCTGCACATGAAACAAACAAGTTAGTAAAAACAATGGATTGAATGATTCCTTGATGATTTGATTTGCCAGTTTTCATTTATCTCTCAGATATTGACTAAGTTGATCTGATTTGACAATGAGTGCAAATTATATTCCTATTGAATTCAACATGTTTTCTTGAATTTCATGACTTGAGCTCTAACACCACTTTCCATCAATTGCAGATGCTGAATTTGAGAAGCTAAGGAGCTTAAAATCGAAGATGCTGAAGACCAAACAAAAGAATGATGAATCAAGTCTACACCAGCCCTTAAGGCAATGACGGCATGATTTTCTTTTACATGTTTCACTTTATTTGTTCTTCAGTTGTATAGTTTGTATTTTTTGTTGAATTGAATCAACTTAGTCTACCCACGGCTTGTGTGGGATCACAAAACATATTTCTTTTAATAAATCAATTGTTCATGATATGAAATGTCTTATGATCAGCAACCTAAATTTTTTCCGATTACATGATGAAACAATGATATTGCAATTGTTCTGTAAACATGTTTTGTAATCAAAATGAATGATTATCTGCACTCTAGCTCTTAAATCTGTAATGCTTTTCTGAAAAACAGCAGTAACAATCACTACATAATGAATCACTCAGCTTGAATGACGTTCTTCAAATGAGATTTGTTTAATGATTGCCTTGCCAAGACTGTCCAATCAGTTTAACTCAATCTGGTTGAATGATTTTGATAAAGCAATCCTAAAACATGTTTTTGAATTTGTAATTTTGAAAACAAAATTCACTGAACACCTTTGACAGAAAATTTTGAATACCCCAGCAAATAATTGCTGCCAAACTCTTACTAATTTATGCAAAACACAAAAATTAGTAATGCGAATAATACAGCGGCATATTCTTTATCAGAAGGAGGTGATAGTTTTCCAATGATATACAACCCCAATTTTGCGAACAACCGAGGAGAGGTTTGATTTTGTAACTCTTGAGCAGGTGCATGAATAAGACGGTTGTGTTATTGACATTGAAGGAACTTTTTAACAAAATCAAAGGAATCGTGTTCCATCGTTTTCCAATAGTAACCCATGTGTATCAATCTTCTCACTAGGGATCTACCACCAAAGTTCCCGCCCCTATAGCCTAAATGGGATTCCTTAAGGGAAAGGGGTATTTCTGCTTTAGTGAGACACTTGAGAAGCAAGCCTTTGTAGGATTTTCGATAAAGAACATTAGATAAAATGAAATAACATATTGAAATATTTTGTATACGAAAGCTATCATTTTCGCTGCATCATCGTGAAGTTTTCTGAATTTTAAATAATTGTAGATAATAGAAAACTATTCTCCCGAGTCTACATGGGAACACACAAAAGACTCAGACTCAGGTTGATCAGAAACTGTAGGGGTTCACAAGCCCTGAACCACGAAGTGGTATTATTTCATATCCTCTTCTGCAGGCACCAAGGAAGCAACACTTTCCATGGAATTAGCATGTTTCCATGGAATTAGCATGTCTATTTTCTCTCTTAGGGACACTGTCTATTGTGAAAGAGGAGAATCGATTAAACAGGGCCAAAGCGAGGTCTCGGTACCTGGACAACTTACTTTGTTTAGCTTGATAGGTTCCTGTAATCTGATTCACAATGAGCTTAGAATCACCTAGTATATGTAGATGTTTGATACTTAGTGCAATTGTGGCATGCAAGCTAGCATTAAGGGCTTCGTACTCAACAATGTTATTGGGGCAAGGAAAATATAATTGAAAGGATAGAGGGACCAGTTTACCCTCGAGGGATATTAAGACCACATCTTCTCCATAACTAGTCTGACACCTCGATCTGTGATAATACATTTTCTATTCAAGGTTGTAATTGATTGTGAAAATATTCTCATCAGGAAACAAATCCAACCCTGCGAAGGAAAGGGATGAGGGAGCGTCTACCAATTGATCAACAACCGCTTGACCCTTTTTGATTTTTGAGTAACAAACTTTTTATCGAACTCAGAAATCAACATAACCCATTTTTCTAATCTCCCAACAAGGTTGGTGCTAGAGAACAAATACTTTAAGAGATATGTTTTTACAATGACGTGTTTTGGCATGGAGAAGATAGTGTCTCAAATTTTGTGTAGCAAAGACAAGAGCGAGGCATTGCTTCTCCATGGAGGAATAACGAGTTTTATAATTGGTTAGAATGCAACTGTTGTAGTTGTTGAGATTATGGATGAACAGTCCATGAAGCTCTAGAATCTTCAATAAGGGATTTTAGCCATGAAAGATAATCAACCACAAAGAGAAGTGTTGCAACTATGAAATTTTGAATAAAGACTCTATATTGATATGATGAAAATGATATGATTGATATGGTATGTTACAAATGAACACGTTTCCTGATTATATAGGCAAGAGAGAAAACCTAAGATGCAAGAGATGTTGCCATGTGTCATGATCTAACAACATGTGACAACATGTGAACCCTATCTAGAAAATTATTAAATATTGAGATAAGTTCTAGAAGGACAACTCATCTTCTAGAAGGAATCTTATCCCTACAAACAAGGAAGGGAATATTATCCCATTTATTAAATGATTTATTAAAATCTAACCTAGGACTAAATGATGCATGACCTAAGTTAACTTATGCTAGTGTAATAATGAATTTAATTACACTAACAGTAGTAGACCACTCTCTCTTTCCCCACGTCATCATATTGAGCCAGCAAAGCTACCAAGGCATATGGTGATGCAGCTAGGTAAAGCAAAAAGGGTCTATCTTGCATAGCCAACATCAATACGAGAGGATTGGCCAAATAATCTTTGATTGAATCAAAGGATTCCTGGCACTCTTCATCCCATATGAAGTGGACATCCTTTTTCAATAAACGAGTGAAAGGAAGGGTACGATCACCCAATTGAGATATAAATCTACGAATTGCCTGAATCTTCCCTTGTAAACTTTGCAACTTAGTGATATTCCTCGGTGGAGGCATATTAATAATGGCATCAATTTTATTTATGTCAACCTCGATTCCACGGTGAGAAAATATGAACCCCAAAAGCTTGTCAACATCTATGTCGAAGACGCACTTATTGGGATTGAGTCTCATCTTATAGAGTCGAATCCTTTCAGAGATAAGATGAAGGTTCTTCACATGGTCTTGATGGGTTATCGATTTCGCCAAAATTTCATCAACATAGTCTTCTCAGATCTTATGGATAAAATCATGAAATATCAGGGTCATTTCCCATTAGTAAGTCTCTCCCACATTCTTTAACCCAAAGGGCATGACCACATAACATAAAGTACCCCAAGGGGTAGTGAAGGTTGTCTTGTATTGATCATCCAAATTAATATGGATTTGATTGTAACTTGAGAAGCCATCCATAAAATATAACAATGCATGGCCTGTAGTCGAGTCCACAATCATATCTATATTAGGAAACAAAAAATCATCCTTAAGAGAAGCCTTATTAAGATCTAAAAATTCAATACATATACGAATACAGCCATCAGGCTTACTAGCAGCAACGATATTTGAGATCCAAGGGGAGTAGTCAATTGGACGGATAAAGCCTACTTTCAACAACTTCTCTATCTTAGTCTTGACCATCAATGCCACCATGGGATTGATCTTTTAGATTTTTTGCTTAACCATCTTGGCATCGGGACATAGGAAAATATTGTGAACCACTATAGACTCATCAATACAGGGCATATCCTTGTACATCCAAGTGAAGATATCAAGATGATAATGCAAGATATTGGAGTGTTCATCCACTTCCTCCGAACAGAGACACTTCCCAAACTTGATTAATTTTTCTGAGGATTTAGAATCCATAGAGACTTCAATAGTATCTCCTTTAAGAAGAGAACTACGATATTTGGGATGAGATATCGGAACATCATTAGTGATGTTAGATAGAGGATCCTCTTCATCAATGCTCAAGACCGATTCTCCAAAGTACGCTTGTTTATGCAAGCAATACGAGAGTCGTCTCTTATGATGAAAAGAAGGAAATGGGAAATAGGCACCTAGGAATTCCTCTAGCACTTTGTCTGAAGAGAAGACATCTAAAGGGATTTACTCAGCCTGATCCCTTTCCTCTATTAACTCAAGATGAACCAAGTGCAACGACTCAGCTGAAATCATGTTAACAGTCCACCAAGGTTTTTGTTTAGACTACTCAACAAAGTATCCCAACCCCAGATAGCGTTGTCGTGGCTTAAACTGGATAGGGACTTGAATTCCTTGTTCAATACGTCCCAGGCCTTTTTTCCCATAGCCATATCAAGAGGTGAGTTCATACCCAAACCCATAATGAGTTACTAAAATATCAAGAGGTGGCAACTCTACGTAGAGTGTTTCATTCCACCAATGAATGTCGAATGTCTCTACGAGAGCGCTCCCACCTACTTTACTAGGTTCACAAATGTTAACCTCCTTTGCAAGAGTGGTATTACTCTCCTCAGTAGAGGAAGGAGTAATCTCCTGAAAAAGATCACACTTCTCTTCCCAAGCGGGAGTGTCATCCATATTAGTACCTAGAAATTCTATGCAAGAGGGGTTAGCCTTGTATTCCGTGATAAAGAATTCAGAGAAATACAAGGATCCCCAATCATCACCAAGGAAAGCATTTGATCAAGAAGAAGAAGGGGAAGACAGAGGACACTTAGGATCTTCTACTTTAGGTGGTTCATCTTTATCGACACGCACTCTAGGAACAACTTCCACAAAGGGTATTGATGAAGAACATGCCATAGCATCAATAATTAAAGATGGAATACAATTCTTGAGAGTGGATACAACTGAAGCACAACTGACGACCGCTAGCTCACAAAGGTGAACAACTTCTGGATCTACTTTAACTATAACTACCTAATTATTTGTGATGAACTTCAAAGAACAGTGCAAATTAGAAGTCACAACACTCATAATATGAATCCAAGGTCTCCCCAAGAGAATATTGTATGGTAACGGGCTAGGCATCACATAAAAAAACATAGGTAGGGTAACGAGACCTAGCTGCAAAGCTAGTATTATCATACCTAGAGCTTGGTGGCCAACGTTATCAAACTTGCAAATATACAAGGAAGATGAATCAACTTTAATTTTAGGCAATAGGTCCATACCAAAAATGTTGAGATTCAAATCGGTGTTAACGAGAGTACACTTAATACTGATATTATTAACATTAATTATAATCATCAAGGGATCTACTTGCTTTCCTACATCCGGAGGAGGGAGTTCCTGTGGATGGAATGTAATATTCAGCGAATCTACTTGAATATGAGCCAACAATGCATTAACATCCGTAGGCCTAGCGGAGGAAGGAAAGATAATCTTTTGTAAAGCTTCTTGAAGCATCTCTTGGTAAACTGAAGTGGTCTAAAGCAAGTCCCAAAGTGAGATCTTAGCTGGAGTAACACGAAGTTGCTTGACAAGATCATAATCACCTGGTGCTTTGATCATAGGTTTAGGTGATGAAGGAAAGCTTGGTTGAGAAGGTGGTAAAGAAGTAGGAACTTGAGTGGGTTGTGATGGAACAAAAGGTTGTTAATCCAAGTTCTGTTTATTTCTCCTTGTATTACATGTGTGCCCAACAACATTATAGGAAGTGGAGTATGTAGCTTTCACGAACCTTGAATATAAGTCTGATGAATCACTATGACACAAAATACCATACAAAATAGCTCTCCCTAGAGGACGATTCAGTCAGGGTCACGTAAATGATAGGTTTCTTAAGGCTCGGAGGAGCCACAAAGACCACAACCACATTTACTGACTCATCAGCTTACGAAGGGGGAGTTTTTTTGGAAGATTTACAGATAGGGGAGAGTGCTCCTAAGAAGTCATCTAGTGCATCTTCCAACATATCAAAATCTTCTTTGGAAAAGGGATTATTATAAGCATGCAACATCGTGAAAATAGATCTGACGTGTTCACGTCGAGTTCACCAAAATGTGATATAATAGGGATTCGTTACACACAGATCTCTTTGTTCTCAAGAGATCACAAGGGAACAAACTGCCCTTATACACCTTAGCATAAGCAAGTTATTGATAATGTAGACAAGTATACCCAAGTTATGTTTCAGAGAAAGTTACTTTGGATCCTAAGAGAGTGAAACCTTGAGATTTCTACCTCAGGTGAGTGAGCTCTCGGCCAAAAGACAAACAAGATGCAGTATTGGCATGTTCGTCTAAAAGACACATTGGCTTCTAATAGGGGCTCAAAAGAGCTAGGTAAAAAGAAGCGAGAACCATGTTTCATGTAATGTCCCCATTTTGGCCATATTCTTTTCATTTTAGTTTAACCCTATTTCCAAAAATCCGTGAAGCTAAAATTTGAAGCCAGAGAAAATTAGGGTTTCTCTTTGGAATCTTGCTCAATTGGCGTTCAGAGGATGTTGTATAGATTTACTATTTATAGCAGTTTGCTATTTTTAGTAAGTCTATCTTTTAGCGGTATTTGTGTAGCAGCAGTTCAATCCTTTGTAGTTCAGTTGTTCAGTTTGGTTTTTTGTGGGCTTTGTTGTGGATTTACTATTTATAGCAGTTGGCTATTTTTAGTAAGTCAATTAGTGGTAGTGGCATCGACATCAGTTCAACTCAAATCATCTTGGCCTTCTTCAGTTTTAGTTTGGTTTGGTTATCTCCAGGGATTAAGTTTTATACTTAGTCATTTTTATGTTTCTGAATTGTACCCCCATGCCTAGGAGTGATCACTTCATGTTGTTTTAAAGAGGGGGTCATGGGGTCATGTTGAGCATTTTAATGATTTAAATAAATGCTTTGTGTTTGCAATTTGGAAATGGGCCTAAAGGAAAGTTGAATAATTTTTATTATTTCAAAAAAAGTAGAAATGCTTAAAGGTGGTCCCTCTTGGAAGTTAAGTGATTAGACTTCTTGGAATTTGAAGTGTTTCATTTGCCAATTGAAACTTATATATTGCTGCTATTTGAAGAGCTGATTATCTTTGGAAATATTGTAAAGTTATGCTGCTGGTTTGAAATCTAGAATCCGGCTAAGGGAAAGCTTAGCAATTTGTCTCCATTCTTCGAGCCTGAAACTATGGTTCCGTAGATGGTGGATTGAGAGTGTGCTTCATTCAGAAGTGCTCATTGAGCTTCATTGTTGGAGAATTTGAAGTATTTTTCAGTTTTTGAGCTTGTTGGTTCATTCATGGCTGAAGGTGATTTTCATTAACAGCGCTTTGTACGATTTTAATATGCTTTTGGGTATTGAAGATATGGATTCCTAGCACATGGGCGCCCCTTCCCATAAAAGATCAGAATTTATTTCAAAGTATTTATTTTTATTCTTGCAAAATCGCCCTTGCTAAGGGCCGTACCATGTTGGGAGCATTGGGAATTGTGCAAGTAAATTAATGGTTGCTTTTTGAAGTTGATTCATCAGCATGACATGGGCGCCTATCCTCCAGAGGTTCATTGCAATTGATTTCACTCAATTTGGAGGTAAATTGATAAAGTTATGTGCATTTCATTGATTCATAGGTTGCTGGTTTACAGTTTCAGTTTGCTGGTTTTTATATCAGACTTCAAAAGAATCAGATTTATGCTTCATTTTCAGTGTTTTGATAGCTTTGTAACTTGAAAGAATCATCCTTTATATATTTGCAATCATTCTATCATTGTAACACTCGTAATTTGCAGTTTTTCTTTAATTGTAAGGTTGTGAATTAGTAGTACTAATCCAACCATTTTGTTACTGCATTTACTTGTGATTAATTGATGCAAAATACACCATCCTTGGATGGTTTACACGCTGGGTATTAGATGTCGATTTTGTATTTTCATTTACCTGCTTGTTAGAGTGAAATTCCACTCTGGTGGATGCCTGCTTAGCGAGGATGAATTAGTTGAATTGTTTGTGGCTTCCCCACTATTTAAGTGGTTGAGGTGGAAATATATTTATGTTTGGTTCCAGCGCCTAAGTTCTTTGGATTTTGTAATGCCCCTTTCGCCGTATGTTAGCACCTCGCAGCGAAGGGATCTTGTGCACATTCTTGGCGTTGAGTTTATTTTATTACTTCCAATTGTAATCATCCTATGGTTATTAGAATTATTAGATCCTAGGGATCCTCTGACCATATGCCACCCCTCTTCCTTAAGTGGTTTTAGGGCGCATTCTTGGTTAGAGTTCTTTTCTGTATTGTTTTGGTTTGGAGCTAACCTTAACGGGTGCATGTGCATTGTAATTGATATTGAAAATCAAGAGAAAAAATTAAGGGGCCTTAGTGGTATCGAGCCGAGGTCTTTCGGGTTGGCTTGTGAGTGTGGTGGGTTGTAATGTCCCTTGCGCGTGGCTGGGTGTGTCCCGGTGGCCACATGTCCAGCGGGCTTGCGTAAGACCCCAGATTCTCTGGTGGTGGCTTCGGTGGTGAAAGATTCCTCCCTAGTTGTCGCCCTTAACACCCTGGGTAGCCGCCCTTACTAACAGGCTGGTCTTTTGGTGTAGTGGTTGGGCCTTAGTGGTATCGAGGAAGCGAGAATCACGCCATCCTGTGGATCAATGCTTCATGTGGCAGATGAGTTACAGTGATCTCCGGTACTACACCCAAAGTCAGAACAAATTCTAGTTTAGCTGTTTGTGGTTTCCAGAAGTTGGCACAGTTTCTTTAAGATTTGAGAAACCAAGTTGTCAGATTAAGGCATGACTACTGATGAAGGGATGGGTATGGCAGAGGCACTATATATGGCTGGAAAGAGGCTTGACAAAGAATTGTAGTCTAGAGAACATTCTTCATTTGTTAGAGCAATGTTTGAGACAAGTGAAGCCATCACCTTCAGAGAAAATGGAGTTGGCACTAGCTCTTGTATTGAATTCCTTGAATCAGCCCTATTGGTTGGGGCATCCTGATGAAGAAACCAAGCTGTTGATTACTTCTTGTTTCATGGAGATAATAAGAATTGTAATTCCCCAGTTTCCCTATGATGACGAAACTATGAAGATCATATTGAATATGATAGTGAAAAGTTTTCAAGATTTGGATGAAACTGGTAGTCGCTTGTGTCCAAGAAGAGCAGCTGTTTTAAAAACATTTTCTGAAGTTAGTGCTTGCATCTTATTGATAGAATTGGAGATGGAGAATCAGATTTATCACTTGTTTAATTATCTTTTCGCATCGACCTGGAGTGAGCAAGAAGAGAGTATGCTTGCAGCTGTCATGAATGTTCTAATCTCTACAATTAAAGAAGCTGATAGTCTTCCTGAAAGTGTCCAAACTCTTCTCTTGGATGCTTACAAACATGAAGAGCAGATTTCTCCCACTGCTGATTTGTTAGTTAAAGAAATTTTCAGTCAATGTGAAGATAAGTTGAAACCACTTTTGAAGAAGATTGTTGAAAATAGAGAAGAGATATCTAAAGCTGAAGAGAATGAAAGTTGGAATCCCTTTGAAGACATTGCAAAAGTTCAAGGGCATCTACGAATTTGCATGTAAAGCATTCTGTAGAAGAATGTAATGTATCAGTGGAAGCCTTGAAGACTAGTGAGGTACTCTTGTTTTCTACAAAGGAGAACAGTGAGTTGACTGGTGTTAAGAAGCCTCATGTTGAAGATTCAAAGAAAGAACTTTTGGAAACAAAAGTTGAAGCAGAGATGCATGAAGAGGCCATAAGTGCAGATTCAAATGAAGGAGAAGTTTGGTTAGTAGAAGATATGTGTTCAATCAACAATTTGCTTCTTCACAATTCCAAAGAATGTTGGTTTGAAAGTCAAGTCAAAGAGGAAGTTGAAGTCTCTTCCCACTTCAAAGCTGATTTGATCAATTCTTTTGAATCATGTGTAGAAGACAACATGGAAGGAGAAGCTTCTAGTAATTATAAGGCAGATTTCTCTTCACCAGAAATCAAGTTAAGGCAAAAAGCTAAGGAATTGGAAGGCACTATGGATGGAATGATGAAGAGTGTTCATCACATGCAAGACAAATTGAGGAGTACAACTCAAACCATTTTTGAAATCTTTATCCATCAAAGTTGTTCTACATCATCTCAGCCAGTATATAATGATTGCAACTCAAGTTCACACATTGCTGATAATGGAATTCAAATTTTGTCAAATCTTGATAGAATTCATAGACATGTAGAACAATTGATTTATGATGTGCCTAGGGGAGAAGTTGTATGTTGCATTTCTATTGATGACATGAAGTCTATTAAATTTACCTTGGAGGAAATCAAATCTAGTCTTTTGCACATCCTTCGTGACAAAGACATAGTGGCCAATATTGCTGACAAGGCATTGGAGTGGAATGAGCTTACCAAAGCAAAGTTGCAAGAAGTGCATGAGACTCTAACTGAAGCAGAGAATCAGATTTCTGCTGTTCAATATTCATGGGAGCAAGAAAACAATAGAAGAGCAGAGGAGCTTCAAGAAATTCTTGATGAGCTTGATCTCATACAAGAAACATATGATTTGGAATGCTGTCCTAAGAGACCAAAGCATTCAAATTCTCAAGCTTATCAAGCTTTTGACAATCTCTTGTATGAAGAAGGTTCTAGTAAGGTTTATGTAAATCCTCTTTTTGAAAATGACGAAGAAATTGCTTCAGAGATTATTGAAGAAGGGGATTTGAGTTTGTCTTCCAGCATTGGAGAGTTAATACGTGAGTTGCACGAAGTTGAATCTACTGCTGCTCCTAGTGCAACCATTCAGCAAAAATTGGTAACTCTTGAAACACAAAGAAATGAAGGCATTCTTATTGTTCATCAACAAAGAGTTGATGGGTTTGTTGATGAAGGTTTAATTTATTTTTTGATGAGGATGCTTGTGAGGCTCATGTCAGATTTTAGTTCATCACCATCTTCTCTTAGAGTGATAGATTTTAGAATTGTATTTGATGAAGGATTCATGGAATTTTTCCGGCAAGTCATAGCACAAGAATTTGGATTTGATCTCTTCAACGAACAAAGGTTGGTTGAATACTTCTTGGGGTTTCAAGAAGTGGCAATGCAGATGGAACGAGCAAATAAGAGGATTCGTGTGAGAGCAGTTCTCCGTTTGAGAAGTGGTTCTTCATGGCTGTTAGTTTGGGATCCCGACATTACTTGGCAAAAGGGGTAATACTGTAAATTTTATGGGGGATACACCAGCATATAATATTCAGAATGTGGTTGTGACCATTTGCTTATGTGTTGGGAAATGTTTTCAATTGAAAATCAGTAATTGAGATCTCAAGTATTTTCTTATGAAGAATGGAATGCATAAAAAGAAGGTTGGATGGAGAGATAAGTGTCAAAAATTCTGTTTTATGTTTGCTACTTCCTTCTTTCTATGTCATAGGTTCTTTATTTCTGATCAAAAATTGGTGTTCTAGGAAGAAAATATGATCAGAAGTTGGTTTGTGGTGGCATGGGGTCTCTTGCTTAAGGTGCCACTAGCTTGGTTCATGAGCAATTATGCTCATTTTGATGAAAAATTCTTATGTTGCAGCTGCTGCTTGTCTTCTTGGATGCTGATTTTCCAAAAATCAGATCTCAAGATGATTATTTCAGACCTCTTAGGAAGCTGGTTACTTCATTTCCAGGCCTCTCCACCTCCTATTTGGACTGAATTTCTGCCAAAAATAAGCAAGGGAATGTTTTTGTATGGTCAAAGTTCAGGTATGGGTTGTTCATTGATAGTTGACAGTGAATTTTGTGGTACCAACTCATACATTACTTTTTGGGACAGCGAGTTATTAGCTGATTTGATTTGTCAAATTGAGACTCTTGATGTGAGACATGTGAATAATTCTTGGAGTTCTTTCAGTGAAATCAGTTTGCTTCAAAGGAAGTATTGTACATCCTCTTGGATAGAAATGGAGTGTGGAGCATTGCTCTTGGTTTGGCATTGGTTTAGAAGCATGTTTGAAAATATTTTTGTTGCTGATCAGAATTATGACAGCAAGGTTTGGAGGTCCTACAGATTGATATGGGACCCAGGCACTAACATGATTAGTGCATTGTCTTATGTGGACCAGAATGTGTTACTCCACTTTAAGTATTTAGATGTTTTAATCAGAGTAGCGCAACGGATTAGAGGAACAGTGTTCCTGAGAAAGATTTGGAATCCTGGTATCACTTGCATTTTCTATTCAACAGTTGAAGATGATGAAGCCAATGATGGTCTTCTAGAATTTGTTTCCATGATGTTTCAGTTTAATTTTAATCTGGTGATTTCTTTTGTTGGTATCCAGCAGTGCAGTGCTTACATCAGTAGGTGTTATCTTTCATCTAGGTTGATTTGGGACCCAGGGATCATATTCAGTTTCAGCTTGGTCCAGCATGGTGATTTCAAGATGGCATTGGAATCGCTTGAGGACAAGCAATTTTGGGAAGGGTGGACTGTAATGTCCCCATTTTGGCCATATGCTTTTCATTTGGATTTAGCCTATTTCCGGAAATCCGTAGGCTAAGCTGAAGCAGAAAATTAGGGTTTCCTCTTTCAGATACTGCTCAGTTGGCATTCAAAGGATGTTGTGCAGACTTACTATTTATAGCAGTTTGCTATTTTTAGCAAGTCTATCTTTTGGCAGTATCTGTCTAGCAGCAGTTCAATCCTTTGTAGTTAAGCGTTCAATTTGGCTTTCTGTGTTTTGATGTGAATTTACTATTTATAGCAGTTGGCTATTTTTAGTAAGTCTAATTCTGGCAGTGGCATCATCAGCAGTTCAGCTCAAGTCATCTTGCTATCCATCAGTTTCAGTATTGGCATTGGTTTTGGTTATCTCCATGGACTAAGTTTTTATGCTTAGTCAATTTCATGTTTTTCAGTTGTACCCCATGCCTAGGCTTAATAACTTCATGTTGTTTTAAAGAGGGGTCATTAATGGGTCATGTTGAGCATTTAATGATTTAAATAAATGCTTTATTGTTGCAATTTGGAAATGGACGCCTAAAAGGAAAGTTGAATAATGTTTTATTATTTCAAAAAAGTAAATGCTTAAAGGTGGCGTCCCTCTTGGAAGTTGAAGTGATTCAACTTCTTGGACTTTGAAGTGTTTCATTTGCCAATTGAAACTTATATATTGTTGTTGTTTGAAGAGCTAATGATCTTTGGAAAATAACGAAATGCTACTGGTTTGAACCCAGAACCCGGCTAAGGGGAAGCTTAGCAATTTGTCTCCATTCTTCGGGCCTGAAACTATGGTTCCCTAGATGGTGGATTGAGAGTGTGCTTCATTCAGAAGTGCACATTGAGCTTCATTGTTGGAGAATTTGAAGTATTTTTCAGTTTTTGAGCTTGCTAGTTCATTCATCGCTGAAGGTGATTTTCATTAACAGCTCTTTGTACGATTTTAATATGCTTCTGGGTATTGAAGATATGGATTCGTAGCACAGGGGCGCCCCTTCCCATAGAAGATCATAATTTATTTCAAAGTTATTTTTTTTCTTGCAAAATCGCCCTTGCTAAGGGTCGTACCATGTTGGGAGCATTGGGAATTGTGCAAGTAAATTAATGGTTTCTTTTTGAAGCCGTTTCATCATCATGACATGGGCACCTATCCTCCAGAGGTTCATTGCAATTGATTTCACTCAATTTGGAGGTAAATTGATAAAGTTATGTGCATTTCATTGATTCACAGGTTGCTGGTTTACAGTTTCAGTTTGCTGGTTTTTTATATTAGACTTCAAAAGAATCAGATTTATGCTTCATTTTCAGTGTTTTGATAGCTTTGTAACTTGAAAGAATCATACTTTATATATTTGCAATCATTCTATCATTGTAACACTCGTAATTTGCAGTTTTTCTTTAATTGTAAGGTTGTGAATTAGTAGTACTAATCCAACCATTTTGTTACTGCATTTACTTGTGATTAATTGATGCAAATATTATAACCCCTGGATGGTTTACCGCCAGTGTGGAGTAATCTGATTTGTAATTTCATTTACCACCCACTGTTAATTGGAGAATTCCCACTCTCAAGTGGATGCTCGCTGCAGCGGATGAATTAGTTGAATTGTTTGTAGTATCCCCCCCACTATTTAAGTGGTCGAATGGAAATCTTTATGACTGGTTCACCGCCTAAGTTCTTTCAGTTTTGTAATACTTACTCCGCCATATGTTAGCACCTCGCCTTCAAAGGGATCTTGTGTGCACATTTTTGGCGTTGAGTTTATTTTGTACTTCCAGTTGTAATCATCCTATAGTTGTTGAATTATTAGATCCTAGGGATCCTCTGACCATATGCCCGCCCCTCTTCCTTAAGTTGTTTTAGGGCGCATTCTTGGTTAGAGTTCTTTTCTGCATCGTTTTGGTTTGGAGCTAACCTTAACGGGTGCATGTGCATTGTAATTGATATTGAAAATCAAGAGAAAAAATTAAGGGGCATATTTCATTTCACTTTAGTTCATATCTAGGATGTCTTGAATGAAATAAAACAAGCAGTAAAACTATAATGAACCTAGGGGACTTGGAGAGAGCTTACCGTTTACTAGAAGTTTGGATCTTCCTCCAAGCTCCTCTTTTCAACCACACAAAGAACAAGGGAAAAGATTCGAGGGGTTGTATGGGGTCTACCGATTGAGACCCTCATTTTAATCCCCACCTCCATGACTGACCAAGTTGGAAAGGATTGCAAATGGAAGTAAACAAAGCGTGTGGTGAAAGAAAGAAGCGCCCAGCTTCAAGTGAAATGGATAGTAAATAAACAAGTAGGAAAGGAAAGTGAAAGAGAGAGAGAGAGCATTACTCACAGGCCTAGACCCGCTCCAAAGCACACAAACGCACCATTGAGTACTTGCTTGAGAGTTGTTGTTGGAAGGACCAAAGTCTGGCATGGCTTCCCTTATGAGAGTGTTTCTATCAAGGATGAAGAGAACTCAAAACTAGAGCAAGTGGTAAGAGAGCTTGAATGAATGACTTCCAACCCCAAATGAGAGCAAGAAAGAGGTTTTTAATGCATGCAAGGGTGAAAAAGAGTTGTTACGTCCAAAATCCAACTACTAGGACACGCGTTGAGAGATTCAATATTCTAGATTCCATGTTTCAAACTCAAAAAATTATCAGGATGCTAGCGCGCTGCGTAGGCGTCCAAAGCCTAGATTTTTGGGAAATGTGTCATCAGGCTTCTATTGCTCTGCCACAAGTCCACATGGAGTCAGAATCACAAAATTATGACTAATGGGATTTTTTTCATTAATGCTCTAAGGTATCATAAATGCTAGACACAAATGCAAAAATGTTGAATTGCCCCTAGGTGCAATTCCACGACATTACAATACTATCTTTGATCAGCCTTTAGATATTCTTCATTCTTACTTAGTTTGCAACCAATAACCATAGGAGTACATACTGGTTTAGAATCTTCCATCCCAAAATTATTCAATATTTCCTTGGCATACTTAGATTATGAAATGAATATCCCTTTCTTTGTCTGATTGATTTGAAGTCCAAGGAATAAATTCATCTTTCCAAACATAAACATCACAAACTCTTTTTGCATCTCTTTTGCAAATATCTTACACATTTCTTCATTACCTCCAAATATTATGTCATCAACATACATACCTTTATTGAATCCTTGCTGCAATAAGTACCTATCCAATCTTACACACCAAGCTCTGGGAGCTTGCTTGAGTCCATATAATGCCTTCTTTAATTTGTAGACCATATCAGGATTATCTGATAGCTAAAATCCTTCTGGATGTTCAATGTAAACCTCTTCTTCTAGCTCACCATTCAAGAATGCAGACTTCACATCCATTTGGTAGACTTTGAAATACTTATGTGTTCCAAAAGCCAAAAACATCATAATAGCTTCCATTCTTTCCACCGAAGAAAATGTCTCCTCAAAATTCTACTTGTGAGAAGCCTTTACACACAATTCTTGCATTGTTTCTTACCACTTATCCATTCACATTCATCTTGTTCCAAAATACCCACTTAGCTCCAAATACATTATTGTTTGCAAGCCTTGGGACAAGTTCCCAAGTCTGATTCTTCTCAATCTGCATCAATTCTTCCTCCATAGCCTTGATCCAATATGCATCCTTGCATGATTCAATCACTATTTTAGGTTCAACTTTGGAAAGTAAACATAGTTTTACTTGTTCTTCTATCATATCATTCTTTCTTCTTGTCAACACACCTCTACTCTTGTCACCAATAATTTGATCTTTTGAATGATTCTTTTGCACATACTTAGGGGTTTTAAGGATCTTTTCCAGAGCTTCTTCCTCTTCAACCTTCACTTCTTTTTCCTTGCCTTCATCTTTCTCTTCTTCTCTACAAGAGGATTCATCTGATTCATATCCATCTATCATCATTGAACTTTTGTGTAAGTATTCATCCACTTTGACACTTGCGCTTTCAACAATCTTTTTCATCCACTTGTTGTAGCACTGGTAAGTCTTGATTCTTGTAAAATATCCAAGGAAGATTCCTTCATCAGATCTTGAATCAAACTTTCCTAATATTTCTTCATCTCTTTTGATATAGCATTTCTTCCAAACACTTTGAACTATTTCAAAGTAGGGGTTCTTCTATACCACAACTCAGAGGGAGTCTTTGAGTTGTTTTCCCTTGCTTGTGCTTTGTTAAGTATGTAGACTACAATATGAATTTCTTCTCTCCAATAGGCATCTCATAGATTTGCTTCCTTCATCATTTTCCTTGTTGCTTCCTAAATAGTTCTATTCTTTCTTTCCACAACTCCATTCTACTGAGGAATCCTAGGAGATGATAAATGCCATGATCTTCATAAAAAGTGTTAAACTCATTAGAGGTGAACTCACCACCTCTTTCAGATCTCAAAAATTTGATCTTCATATCCATTTCATTCTCAACCATAGCTTTGAATTCCTTAAATTTATCTAAAACTTATAATTTTTCTTTGAGAAAAGTAACCCAATTCATTCTAGAGTAATCATCAATTAATAGCATTAAATACCTCACCTTGAAAAAATATAATTCTTGTAGGTCCACAAAGATTTGTATGCAC
>VDFB02217925.1:0-28206 GCA_007258455.2 Sequoia sempervirens
CAATCAATTACATGTGTGGGGTCAGAAATATATTTCTTAAGTAATGATACATGGAATACATTATGAATGCAAGAGAGAGACGACGATAGAGCCAGTCAGTAAGCTACACGGCTGATTTTCTCAAGAATCTCGAATGGCCCTATGTATCATGGAGCTAATTTAGCAACTTTGCAAAACTTTATTGAGCTTTTATGTGGTCTAACACACAAGAACACCTTATCACCTACTAAAAATTCCTTTGGTGCCCACTTGGCATCCACATAACTTTTTTGACGATCTGAAGCCTCTTTCAATCTTTCCCTTATAATTTTCACTTGATTGTCATATTCTTGAAGAAGTTATGGCCCAATAGTTACACGGATTTCTAAACTATCCCATCCTATAGGCGTTATGCACTTTCTTCCATACAAAGCTTCGAATGGGGCCATTTGGATGGAGGAATGATATGCATTATTATATACAAATTCTACTAATGGTAGATACTCCTCCTGCTTAGTGGGTTGATCCATGGCATACATTCTAAGCATGCCTTCCATAACCTGGTTAACTCTTTTAGTTTGACCATCCGCTTTAGGGTGGTAAGTAGTGCTAAAATTGAGTTTGGTTCCTAATGTGGTCATAAGAGAGGTCCAAAACCTGGAAGTAAACAACTTATCTCTGTTAGAAATGATTACCTCAAGCATCCCATGTAGTCTAATGACTTCCTTTATGAATCTTTTAGCCAAAAGTGGGGCATCATCCTTCACATTGCCTAGTATGAAGTGTCCTACTTTGGTTAGCTTATCGACCACCACTAAAATACTGTCATGTTGATTCCGAGTTTGGGGCAATCCTGTCACAAAATCCATGGAAATTACCAACCACTTATGATGTGGTAGGTCATGGGGATAGAGTGTTCTTGCAGGATGACAATGTTCTACTTTAACTCATTGGCATTCAAGACACTTGGCGACATAACTAGCTATTTTCTTTTTCATTCTTGGCCAAAAGTAATGAGTTTTTAAGTCTGCATACATTTTTGTCACCCCAAGATGTGCTTGATAAGGCACATTATGGCCTTCTGTGAGAACTTTCAATCTTAAGCCTCCCTCTTCAAGAACATAAATTTGATTCAAATAATGAAGGACCCCATCATTTCCCACATGGTACTCGACTGGACTAATTCTTCGTTGCATTTCTAACCTCATTTGCTTACAAAAGGGGTCTCGTTCCTGCATTTGCTTGATCTTTTCAAGAAATTCAACCTTTAGTTGAGAGATTGCAGCTAGTTTAGCCCTTCTACTTAAGGCATCTGCAACCCGGTTTTCTTTTCCCTTCATGTATGAGATATCTATCTCATAGTTGCTTAAGAATTCCAACCACCTAATCAGGTTGGGTGAACAAATATTGGAGTCCTTTGTGATCAGTATTCAACCTGAAGGGTCTTCCTACCAAATAGTGTTTCCATACCTTCAAAGCATGCACGATTGTTGCTAGCTCCAACTCATGGGTGGGGTAGTTGATTTCTTGATCCTTCAGTTTCCTAGACTCAAATGCAATCACTCGTCCATTTTGCATTAGTACTCCACCTATCCCATCCAAAGATGTATCTTTCCATACTACAAATTCTTTATCTGGATCAGGTACTTGTAAGATTTGTGTGGTAGTAAGAGATTCCTTCAACTTTTGGAAAGCACTATCACATTTTTTGTCCATTCAAACTTCTTTCCCTTTCGCTGAAGGGAGGTTATGGGGTTAGCTATTTTTGGAGAACTTCTCCACAAACCATTGGTAATATCCTACCAAACCCATAAGGCTCCTTACTTCAGCCACATTCTTAGGAATAGGCCATTCTAAAATGGCTTGTATCTTGGTTGGATCCCCAGCAATTCCTTAAGCTAATATAATATGTCTAAGATAATGCACCTTAGGCTAAAAGAAAGAACACTTGGCCAACTTACCATACAATTTATGATCTCTCAACCTTTGCAAAACTATTCTTAAATGCTCCTCATGCTCTTGTAGATTTTTAGAGTAGATTATTATGTCATCCAAAAATACTAGCACAAATTTTCCCAAGTAGTCATGGAAAACATGGTTCATAAGACTCATGAAAGCAGAGGGGGCATTTGTTAGGCCAAAAGGTACCACCAAGAACTCATAACGGCCATACCTGGTTCTGAATGTTGTCTTTGGAATATCTTCTTCCCTAATTCTTAACTGGTGATAACCTGAACTTAAGTCTATTTTGGAAAAGATAGCAGCCCCCTTCCTTTGATCAAACAAGTCATCAATTTTGGGTAGTGGATATCTATTTTGAATGGTTACCTTGTTCAACATTTGGTAATCTATACACAACCTCACTGTTCCACCCTTCTTCTTAATAAACAACACTGGAGCTCCCAAAGGGGACACACTAGGACGAATCAAAAATTTCTCCATTAGATCTTGCAACTACATCTTAAGCTCTTGTAATTCAGTAGTGTTCATTCTATAGGGAGCTTTTGAGATAGGCTCTACCCCTGGAACCAGATCTATTGTGAAATCCATCTATCACTTAGGAGGCAATCCTAGAAATTCCTCTGGAAAGACATCACGATACTCCTGGAGGATGGGATAGTCTTCAATGCTAGGTACGGGATCATCATTACCCTCTTCTATCTTTACTAGATAAATTTTGCTTCCCTTTCTTGCTACCCTTTTTACTTGCATAGCTAAGATTGTTCTTACCACTATTGGCCTGCGGATTTCTTGAAGAACCACTAACATCCCTTGGTCATCTAGACATTCAATCCTCTTGTCGTATCAATCCAACTTGGATTTGTGCTTCTAGAACCAATCCATCCCAAGGATTAGGTCGTAGGACCCTAATGGAGTGACCCATAGATCCACCTTGGTCGTTATAATCCCTTGGTCAATTTCAACTCCACTCAGGCAATATTTGATATTTTGTGTCTTACCCAACCCAAACTCAACCTCCATCTCCTCTCGACTAAGACTCTTATGATCAATTTTACATTTTTGAATTACATTGGAGGAAATTAAACTATCTGTGGCTCCTAAGTCTGCCAAAATAGAAATAAGTTGGCTGAGAAGTGTACCTTGTAGTTCTATCAGTGGGACCTGTTGATCTGCTTGGCGATTATCCACGACTGCATAAATTTGGGCGGTGGGATTGGGGGTTTTGTTTGGATTCTTGGGACACATACTCATATAATGGTCGCCTCCACACATCCAACATCCATTCACTGGTCCTTTTCGGCCTTCCTTGTCTCTTGAGGAATCACCTTGTTTCACTTGCCTGGATGACTTTTGTCGTTTATCTCCTTTCTCTTATTGACCTTCTGACCCATGGTTCTCCCTATAGTTTCAGCCCCTCTTAAATTGTCGAGAAGTCTTTCCTTTGGACTTAACCTCCTGATTATCCTTTTGTTTATTGTCTGGGTAATTGGAGGAATGATTCTTTGGTTTGTGTTCTTGCTTACTCTTATGCTTTTCTTCAGCAACCAAAGCTATCTTCACAACCTGATTTAAATTTTTTGGTCGAGTGAGTTTGGTTGTATATAGAATATTCTTATTCAATCCCAAGATAAATTTGTTCACAAGATCCTCTTCTTCCTTCATATAAGGCACATGACGAAGTAAGCTCATGAATTTGGACTTGTACTCAGCTACTAATATTACCCCTTGGCACAGTGTATGGAATTTGGTCATCTTTTGGTCTTGATGATGAGCAGACAGGTACTCCTTGCGAAACTGCTTGGTGAACTTGTCATGAGTTAGTTGACTGATGTCATAGTTTTTTATTTTTGCCAAGTGAGCCCACCATAGTGAGGCTTCTCCTTCTAGATGATAGATGACAATCCTGGCCTTAATATTGGCACTTAGTTCCATTAGCCCAAAATATTTGTTCATTCCTATGAGCCATGCCTCAGCAGCATCCTCACCTCCAGTCCCATCAAACTTAGGGGCTTACAATTTCTTTAATTCTCGAATCAACGGGTCCTTTCCCACTCCCCGTTGTGGCTCTGGCAGAGAGTGACTATAGGTGGGAATTCTAGAGCTTCTCTCATGTTCCTAACTTATGTGCACATCATGTTCCCTATCTAGCTCTTCAGTTCCTATGCCAGTATTATGATTAGTTCCTTGCTCTTTCTGCCTCGTTAGATCCTCAATTTGTTGCTCCTGGGCTATTATTTTTGCACAAAGGGCATTCAATTCTTCCTGTAACTCTTCAGGTATGCTAGGAGGTGGCACACCCCTACTTGCCCGTAACATTTCAGCAAGGCTAGGGCTCGTTCCCCTCCTTAAATTTCTCCTCATTGAATTAAATTGATTCTGTGGGATAAAAGAGCGTGTTAATGAAGCTTTTCTTTTTGTTATTGTTTTGTTTTAAATCTTTCCTTTATCAAATTTAGAATTATGGTGAAATTCACGCACCACATATGATTCTCAACCTAAAATAAAGAAAATACATTCCAATTTCTCAAATATAACATAACACATTATTTATAAATATATATATATATATCTTCATATTGTCATTAATACTTGGTAGTTTTTTTTTTTTTTTTTTTACATAAGGGAGACAATGTTTATTTAGTACTAGTTCATCATCTTGTACATAGTTCTAGTTACAAAGTAGGATTCTACTCCTCTTCGGATTCTTTCAGAGGTTCCCACAGTTATAGGCATATTAGCGTGGACACAATTGTATTTTGCAATTGCTTCCTTAGAGAGGATTGGAGCATTGCGTCCACAACCAAAAGGGAAATCCCTAATAGCTAAGGGCTTGGTTTTTGGGTTTGATCATGGGCATCCCTTTGGTGGTTCGTGACTATCGTCTGGTTTAGCCATTTGTTTTCCTTTATGGATTTTCAATTGCTTAACAGTCTCTGCCAATGGCTTTGTGTCATACATGGTTTTGGTTTCAGTATTTGACCCTACTATAACTGGGGCTTTGGATCCTTCTGGTTCCTTTTGTCAGGGATGTTTTTTTCCTAAGACCTTCTTCTTTCCTCTTCCTTTCTTTCCACGACCAATGACTGCCAATACCATAGAGTCATTTTAGTGAAACAAAAGCGTGAGTACCTAGGTCCTAGAGTCAAATTCTAAGCTCTGATACCTATGTAACATCAGCCCCAACGAGAGGAAGAATTTCTGCACAAATTTTTTTTGTTATCATTATATGAAGGAATACATGAAATTGAATTAACAATAAAACAAAAGAAAGAGAAATCAGCATTTTCTTCTTAATCATCATGTCAATATATGTCTTATAAATAAAAGCTTACCTCAATAACCAATAGAAGATTGTTGCCATTAATGAAGTGCTCATACCTTAAATATTTACAACTCATGAAGGTTCCATGTCCATGGTTTGCTCTGGAGTATGGTGGGGTGCAAAATGATCCCAACCAAGTGGATTCAAACCCTATCCACCCCTCCAAGTGGATTATGTGGCTCGCGATGAGAGAGAGTTGTCCTCTTAGACTCGTAACCAATGTGTAGAATATCTTCCTAGTGACCAAATCTCAAGGTGTACCTACCCGTGGTAGACATAAAATACTATTTCCCTACAGTTATAAGGTTACGAGGTGATTAATATGTTACTTGCTTGAGCTTGTTAGGAACTTTCTTCCCTGTAGTCCATTGGAAAGCTAAGCAACAAGGTTATCCATCTCTAACATAGAATGCTCCTTGACTACTGTCCATCTCGAGCAAGTACGACCCCTAGACACCTGTCAATCTCAAGCATTAAGGTATTGCTCCTTGACTACTATCCATCTCAAGCAAGTACTACCCCTAGACACCTATCAATCTCAAGCATTAAGGTATTGCTCCTTGACTACTGTCCATCTCGAGCAAGTACTGTACCTAGACACCTATCAATCTCGAGCTTACAAGTTTTTCTCCTTGACTTTTGTCCATCTCGAGCAAGTACTGCCTCTAGACACGTGTCAATATTGAGCAAGAAAGTACCACTCTTTGACTTATGTCCATCTCGAGCAAGTACTGTCCCTAGACACCTGTTAATCTCGAGCTCAAAAGTACTACACCTTGACTTCTCTTAGCATTATGACTGGAAGATAGGTCCCTAGCACGAGTAAGCAAGTTCCCAACTTATTTGCAGCCATGAATGATGTTACTAAATATGTCATAAGGAAGCATTACACACTCATACACCCCTTCCGGTTGGGGTAGAGGTAACTAACCGACCCCTTGATAGTTGTGGTTGATTCCCATCTTATTTTCAATCTCTCTATATATATATTTTCTTGACATGGACTCGCAAGGGATTGCTTTCTCATTACATAACAAAAAGTGCCTAATATTTACTTATGACTGTCCTAGCAACCAACTAAATATAATAGAAATTAGCCTTAAGATTAGGCTTGGTTGTCCTTGCAGTCCATAATGATTCATAGCCATAATGTGCAGATTTAGCATTCTTTGAGTGCACGAGTGACATTAATATATGTAGGTAATTCTTAATTTGTTGAGTAGCAACCTAACCTCACCATTTGCATGCCCTTCCTTCTTCTTGGATTATAAGAAATTACAAAAGAAAAGGGTAGATCAAGGTAGAATTAAATTGTATAGTTGGCAGTTGTGGTGATACGGTGAGTAGCACCAATATCGCTCTTCTCGTGACTTCAGTTAAAGGTTCCATTGTTTCTACATTGTTATCTATGTTTTCTTATTCCTTCTTGCTAATATTAACAATGCATGATTATTTAGTTAGCCGCAAATGATTCTTTTATTTTAATAAGAATTACATGAATAATATTATGGTAGTTGTTATGGTTCAATCAAATAGACAATGGATATTTTAGAGGGAGTTTCTAATGGACTCTGGCAAGTAAGAAGAGAGAACAAAGGTAGATTCTAACAATATGACTCCATATGACATGGTAGTAGGACAGCCCCTTCTACCCAATCTCAAACTCATTTATTCATAGCACCATATTTAGACAGCATAGAAATTAAGGTTTAAAAACCTAAGGTTTGAGGCATAGACCCAAATTATCACCTTCAATTACAGCGAAATTATGAATCATGGGTTTTGGAGTGGGTGAGGTGCTATCTACAGTACTAAAATGAAAGGTTTTGTAATATAGATCAGAAATATACTTCAAGACACTCTTAAAATTGGGGTTTGAAATTATCCTCCAAATTTCTATTACTAATACAAGCTTCCATAAACTTAT
Source organism: Sequoia sempervirens (assembly GCA_007258455.2). Lineage (NCBI taxonomy): Eukaryota > Viridiplantae > Streptophyta > Pinopsida > Cupressales > Cupressaceae > Sequoia > Sequoia sempervirens. The sequence goes on from VDFB02217925.1 coordinate 7,191, forward strand.
TTTGAACCCAATATAACCCAAAAGAGTGGTTGAGTGTGATCTAGAATCTATGGACAATCTGAGGTAAGTAGCAAGCCATTTCCACTAAATAATTTGACACTAACCACAATTTATAAATAATAAGCATTATATGACTACAACCAGCTTATGGAAAGATAACTAAGAGGAAATGAATTATTTATTTTGTTATTGCATAGACCATTTCTAGTTTTGGAATGATTTTTAAAACAACGAGGATTATAATCTAGACAACATTGCAACCCAAAGTAATGCAGCAAAAAGTATGAGAACTTGAATTAGAGGCGCCCAAATGAATGGAGTCTGAAGTAGCAAGGTAATCTGCCCTTCACATGTCCCAGGCAAGTTGTTCACCTCTCTATTCTTCCTCCAATCTCTTGTTCTCTGCTCTCCTTCTCTTTTGACCTCCTTTCTCTCCTCTTCTCAAGCTCTGGTGTCCATTTTTGGGGGTTTGAAGATTATTAATAGCCAATTTGACTCCATTCCTGGTCCTCCAAAAAGGGGTTGGCATTGGACTGGTGTGCCATGCCCATTAATAGTGTTGCCAATCCTCCTCTCTTCCATGCCTACAACCATTCCTCTTTAATCTTGCCTGTCTCCTGGTCGTGGAGTGGAGGTTGCGCCATTAATCTGTTTCTTGTGCACAAAGCCCTTCTTCTCATGCGTTGTTTTTTTCCTCCTTCATTTTATTTTATTTTCTTTGCCTCATGTGGTTTGATGATTTTTATTTAATTGCTCCTCCTTATTAATATTGAGGTAGATGGTAAGTTTTATTTATTTTTTTGCTTTAATTTGCTTTTATTTTAATATTTCATAACTATATAATTTATTATTTACTTACTTATTTTAACTTTTGTTTATTGATTATATATATATATATATATATATAATTTTGTTTATCTATTTACCATTCTTGATAAATTTTAACCTTATTCGATATTTTTAATTGATCTGAATGAATCAAACTATTTGATGACTTCTCCTAGCTGGACAGATGACTATGGTAACTTATTAGACAACTAAGGCCCTAGGCTTAAATGAACTTCAAGTTGTCAAAAATTTACAGGCAAGATCTTGGCACTAGAATGACATTACTAATTGATTGTCTCTCATCCCACTGGACCACAAAATCCACCTCATCATGCACCCCGAGTCCTACAACCAATTTCAAACCTCACACATTCCAACAACCAAGTTATTAGTCTAAGTCAGCTTAGACAATTTAATGCATCAAATTTAAAATAACATAATAAGATTAATAACCACAGCCATTAACATTAACATTGAGTTTCACAATCAACACACACACATTTATATATATGTACACATAATAAAATCTGAAAATCTACCCCTAGTCTAAATTACATCGGGGCAAGGGGTCATACAAAAGATTTAAGTAAGGTATCTAGGGGATATGACACTTTGCTTGAAAGTTTCAGAAGTATCTTCAACAAATCCATTTTACACATATCCCTGTGTTGGCAAAGATTGCTGAATCTGGTCTTACATCTACCAATTGCATTTTTTCTCTAACGGCCCTTTTAGAAATTGATTTTGTACATATCTTCTTCATTGCCTTCAGTAAAACCATTCTGTGTCTCTGCTGCAATCATGGCATTCCATTATGCCAAATTTCCTTGAGGCATTTTGTCAGACAGTTCACGTCCATTGTCTAACCTTCACATTACTTGATGAAGCGTAACGACACACATCATAACAGAAAACCATAAACAGAATCCACATAATAAAATTTTGATCCTATTTGCGTCAATTAGGCCATGTCTCCCAAAGAATCAGAACATATGCCCAGAGCTCTTGCTACAATTCAGAATGATGGGGTTCCCTGACTTTCTGTTAAGGTATATCGTCTCAGACTGGAAGGCAAACATGTTGTGTTATCGGGTTGGGGTTTTGAGAAGTGTTTTGAAGTACTATTGTAGTCTGTGCTAAGCATTTACGGTAATCTGACAAAACCTTCGCCAAATGGGAGTCATCAAACCTTTGTAAACATTATTACGAGATGCGTGGTGGAATTATTTATCCAGCCTTGTCTCCTTTTGGATCCATGAGTTATAAACGCTGCAACTATATAATGCACAGGACATTTGCTACCCTCAAACTGCAAAATAGGTTCTATGCTTGAGCAATCTTAATTTTCGAATCTGGGGCCAATAATGGTCGAATCTTTTTACGAGTCAAGTTCTTTTCGCTCTGTCAGACTCGTCCTCTCTTCTACTTGAATTCGCTCCAGATTACTCTGCTGACTAACACCGTGAGCATTACCAAAGGGGATGACAAACAACAAAATAAATCAGTTTCCAAACAAAAATCCATTTTCCATTATGCTGCGATGAACACCATTCGAATCTGGCTTTACACCTGCCATTTGTGTTTGCTTTGAAAGTTTAGGTATAATAACTCTTTGTTTTTTAAAAACCATTGTCCTTGAAGACAACTTCAGAACCATTAACTTGTGAGTTGTGAGTTTGATTTTCTCAAACTCATTTTGGTTTTCAAAATGACTTCATCATATCTTCACAAATTTTCTAACCTCACAATCCTTTATATTCACAACCTTTTAGTTGTGAGTTGAGAGTTAGAGATTTTGAATATCTCTGTCATGGGCATTTTGGTGTTTATTCACAATAATAGAACAAGTTTAAGTTGTGAGTAATGATTAGTCTCTTTTTATAACTTCTAAATAATTTTGAGTTGTGAGTTATTTTTCTTCCTCTTCAAAAAATACTTAAAGGTTAGGAACTTGATGAAGGAGAAAAATGGCATAACTTTTGACCGGCTTAATATTTTCTTTTGAAAACTTGCCACATCATTAATAATAATCTTAGAAAAATCTTTGTCAAACCATTTTTCTCTATCCTCTATGAAACTTCTGATTTAATTGTTTCTGATGGGTAAGAACTTGTAAAATCAAAATATCCCAATTGACAAATAGTTTTAGCATGAATATTTGTCACATTGTCAATAATGAACTCAAAAATATCCATATAGAATTATTTCATTCTAGCCTTTATATATTTTCAAGTTCAATTTTTTCTGTGATTTTTTGCATTGAGTGATTGCTCCCAAGACTTTGGCTAAAATGAAGGATGGTTCTTCTTCAAACTAGCATATCTTTCCACATGAATCCAATCAACTATGATATGCCAAATATGGATGAAGAAACTGAATAGTGTATAAAACAAGTGACACTTTTTGTTTTGCAACTAGAATCAACTCAATGAAAGTGTTTGATTGCTTCCCCTGTTGAGCACTGGCCTGATCTAAATCAGGATTATGTACAGTACCACTGTCTGATAGGTATGTTGCCCAAATAACACCATGTCCACAAAAACACATCATTAATTTTAAAAATTGATTTACAAATGCATGCACAAGAATGCACAAGTATTGTTTCACTTGCTGAGCACTCACTTGATCGGAATCACAATGATGTATAATGTCACTATGCTTTTAATAGGAACGTGCCCAAATAGCCTGTGTCTGCTAAAGCACATGTTAAAAAAAAATCATAAATTGTCTATTTGTGTACAAGGAAAATTGAACTGTTCAAACTATCTAGATATTGAATTATATATGTCTTAAAATTATACCTTTGTGGCTGTAACAGGATCGCCATGGTGATCCAAACCTCCGTAACCCAGCTCAACAGTAGTATCAACAACATCCTTTACTACCCTTGCTGTAGAATCATCCAAAAGTGCTTATACCAATGTCCTTACTGAACTCAAATGCATAGAAGACGTACTCCAACATTGTATCTATGTAGTCTAAGATATGCTCAGGATGGATAGCTATATTAAGCATACCATGAGAAGTAGAAGTAGAAGTACCGTGAGTAGCTGAGGCAAGAGGAACACAGAGTAAATGGTATGATGAACAATAGAAGCAAAAGCACTATAAATAACAGAGCCAGCAACCCTAACCTCCAAAGATAGAAGCACAAAAACCCTCATCATGATCAACAGATACAGATGCTCCTGAAGATTGACAATGCTGATCACGTATAGGAACACCAATGTTTGAGGTGGGTTGTAATGGTTGTGCTGAAATTGTTGATCTCCCAATCATATTCAATGGCTGCTTAGTGTATGCCTCTACATTCTGGATAGCGATATCATGTTATACGCTTATCATATGACAAGCCCTCAGTAGGTCTCATGTCAGACACCATGCCAACGTATCCATCTGATCAAATTATGGACACTATCCAGGTCCTCTGCAGGTGGCAAGAGAGTATTATTAAATGAATGTGCCGGCTTCTTGAAAATTAATTCAGTAGTATGATACATCCCTGATATCATTAAACAAGGTTTTAACAAAAACCCATCAGTATGTAGTTGTACTATGTATAAGCAATGATGCACATTGCATACTATCATCTGATTTTATTAAGTCAACAACATGATCTACAACTCCAAATACTTTTAAAAAAGAAAAAGAAAAAAAACACCTTTTACATTTTCGAAACAGAAAATTGAACCTGGTCCCTTCTTTATCAGAGCACGTCGGAAATGGCGCAACTTGTTATAGATCCAGCCTAAGTTTACATATTGCTTCACTTAGCATCACCAATAATCTCTGCAAGAACATTGTCCTTGTTGGAAATGATGGAACCGATTTGCATCTCTCACAATAATTTGTCTTCCAACAATCTTCGAGATAAACTTGGTTGCAGTATGGCATTCAACACACACTCGAAGGTTCTTTACAACTCTAATGATTGTTCCGGGGGGCGTGTTTAGCAAGCCAAATGCGATTGCCAATTTCTCACTATGGTGACAAAGGAATAATTCTTTTTCCTCCTCCTCCACATCATTCACTACATATCTTGAATCTGGGAGATATCCTGCTGCTTTTAACTCCCGAGACAATTTCTCCAACTTTTCATAGATTTCCTTTGTTTGTGGATGTGATCTGTCTCCTACAAAAAAAGTATGTACCATTTTATGGCCTTCAATCCAACTACATCCAGGTACCTTTTTAACCTCTCTCTCTTTCATCAATCTCCTTACCATTTGAGCTTCATCCCACCTGCCCAGTTCTGCATAGCTGTTTGACAGGAGAACATAAGTTGCAGTATTTCTAGGATCCAGCTCAAAAAGGAGAGTTGCTGTAAATACTCCTAATGCTATATTCTTATGTGATCTACAGGCACCAAGCAAAGACATCCACAAGACCGCCACAGGTTTAATTGGCATTTTGATGATGAAGTTTAGAGTGTCCTCAAGATAGCCAGCACGGCCAAGAAGGTCAACCATGCACACATAATGATCAATGATAGGCGAAATGCAGTAAGAGTCACTCATGCTGATGAAATACTTAAATCCCTCATTCAGTAAACCTCCATGGCTGCATGCAAATAAGACACAGGCAAAGCTTACATTATCAGGGTAGGCTCCTGAGTGCTTCATCGTTTCAAAGAGTTTGAGAGCATCATTGCAAAAGCCATTTTGTGCATATCCTGAAACCATGGCATTCCATGAGATGATATCTCTATGAGGTGTTTTATCAAACAGCTTGCGTGCCTTGTGTATGCTTCCACATTTTGCATACATGTCTATCAGGGCGTTCACAACTACAACATATGACAAAAATCCGCTTTCAATTACACTTTGATGGATGTCCAAGCCCTGTTCCAAAGCTCCGAGCTTGGCACAAGCTGGGAGGATGCTTGCAAAGGTTGTGGGATCTGGAGTTACACCTGCAGATCGCATTTGCTTGAAAGTTTCTAAGGCTTTTACAACAAACCCATTTTGTGCATAGCCTGCAATAAGCGCATTCCATGAGACCACATTTTTTTGAGGCATTGATTCGAAAAGCCTTAAAGCCTCATCAAGAAAACCATTTTGTGCATATCCTGCAATTATTGCAGTCCACGAGAAAACATTTCTTTGAGGCATTTCTTTGAAAAGCCTCAAAGCCTCGTCAAGAATGCCACTTTGTGCATATCCTGCAATCATTGCAGTCCATGAAACCACACTTTTTTGTGGTATTTTGTCAAACAGTTCGCGTGCCTTGTGTATGCTTCCACACTTTGCATACATGTCTACCAAGGCATTTGCAACTACAACATCTGACAAAAACCCCCCTTCCATTATGCTTTGATGGATGTCGGTACCCTGTTCCAAATCTCTCATTTTGGCACAAGCTGGAAGGATGCTGGCAAAGGTTGTGGCGTTTGGTTTTACATCTGCCGACTGCATTTCCTTAAAAATTTGCAAGGCTTTTTCGAAAAGCCCATTTTGTGTATATCCTAAAATCATGGAATTCCATGAAACCACATTTCTTTCAGGCATTTTGTCGAACAGTTCACGTGCATTGTTTAGTCTTCCACATTTAGCATACATGTCTAGCAGTGCACTTGCAACGATAACATTTGACAAAAGCCCCCTTTCGATTATGTTCTGATGGATATCCATACCCTGTTCCAAAGCTCTTATTTTGGCACAGACTGAAAGTATGGTGGCAAAGGTGAACTGATCGGCTTGGACACCTGTTCGTTGCATTTGATGAAACAGTGTCAATGCCTCGTGAGGATAACCATGTCTTTTATAAGCTGCAATTATAGTATTCCAGGAGCAGACGTCTAATTCTGTCATTTCGTCAAACGCATTACGTGCATCTACTACTCTCCCGCAATTGACATACATGTTGATAAGATTGTTTTGAAATTTTGTTTCTGTAGCAAATGGAAAAGCCCTTTGAATGATGAGAGAGTGGATTTGTTTACCTTGTGAAAGTGCATTCTTGGCAATGCAGGTCTGCAATAATTGACTATATGTAGAAGAATTTAGAGGGAAGTTGTGTGTAGTAAGCAAAATGTGTAGAGCTTCCTTCAACCAACCCTCTCTGCATAATGGAGAGAGATTGAGATTAAGATTGAGATGTGCATGGGATGGCATTGGCATATCATGAGCATTATAATTTAAGAGTTTGAAACACCCATTGTTATTCAATCCACTTCTCCCCCATTGCCAGAGAAAGTGTGAAACGCTCCCCCTGGATGACGCTTACTTATTTCTGTGAATGACAATTATCGGCAGTGATATTGCCAGTAGTTGTATCAGTCTGGGTGAGCATTCCATTTTCATGGATGAACTTAGCTCCATTAAACCACCAATTTCCAATCTGATAGCGGAGCTAGAGTTACATTTCCTCTGGAGATTTTGCTTAAGATATCATCATACATATGCATGTTTGGAAGTGATTTTGCTTTACTAGCAAGGTATGCCATGGAAGAAATAGGTTACTCTAATAATAACTTAAAAGGATAAACAAATATTACTAAATAAATTAGATTTTAGAATAATATAATGAGTTTAGTTATATATAAGACAAAAAGTAAATATTAAATTGAAACAAAGAAATTACAGGTAACTTAGCTCTTTTAATGGGGTAGAGTGTCAATGTTATAATCTATCTAATATCATGCCTTCAAACTATTTTTTTACCATCAAACTTCAAATCTAAGATGCCTCTTTTGGTACATATATATCATTAACCCCTAAAAAATAATTAGATAGAATTGCTAGTACAATTTTGACCTTCGGATTTTTTATTTTGATTAGAATCTACAATTGTATTCTTAGCTATCGTCAACTATTAAACTGGTGTGTTTCTATTGTAACATATGGGTTGAAATCAAGATGGTGTTAATGAACTCCTTTTATGGCCTACTATGTTAGGATTGAATTTTGCCACTTCCTTGCCCCTAGTTCATGATCTTTTTTTGTTGTTCACAATGTATAATGAAAGAAATTAGGATGTTGAATGGAAGATACTTAATGCTTGTTAAATTGTAAGGATGTTTTGATATGAAATGCACTTAAATTTTCCTTATGATAATGCTTGAATGAATGCTTAATGGATTGATTGATGGATGATAGAATTTTCTAGATGTCTTTAAATGTGCAATACTAAGTGCCAATTTAAAAGTTTTACATCCCAAAGACAACAATTAGATTTTCAAATGGGGTCATCCATTGAATGTAAAATTGAGTTTTTGATTAAGGTAGATAGGATCATGCCAATCATTGCAATTGAGGTAGGGAAAAAGGTAAGATTAGCATTGGGTCTAGACCACAAAGGATAAATTAGCAAAAGGGCTATGGAGAGACTAAGTTTCATCAACTTGCATGCTACAATGTCTCAAATTAGATAATAGGACAACACATCTATCAACAAGGATAAAGTGACTACAAGACAAGATAGTAAAGGTGTGAAGTATGAACTTTTCTACTCCACATTTTCCCCCACTTTCATGTGCATGTGAATCTATTTAGAAGCATGCATGCTAAAGTAAAAATATTCCAACAAGTAAATTAGCAAGTGTATTTGAAAAAGGATACATATTTTTCAAAAGTATACAACTTGTAGAATGGGTTTCATTTTTCTTCATTTCCTTTATTTGATTACATCTTCAAACCTACACACATGAGCATCATAAGCCATTAATGACACTCACACTAATATTAACATAAAAATGAAGCACAATGTCTTACATTTACATGAACCCAAATTCACTCACATTATGAAAATAGCAAAGGGATGGAATTGTAGATCTATGATAAAGTTGGCCCCCATAAAACCATGTGATAAGAGATGTGGAGTAAAAGGACATCAAATTGATAGGGTTTTCAAGGATTAGCAACTAATTCAACCTCCTTAATCTATATACAAGTTGAACCCATACAATGATGATAACATATTGTTAGGGGCACTGAGAAATTATAACTGAGTTATCTCCCTCAATACATACAACATGAAATATGAAATTTTAAATGTAACTAAATTTTCAAGAAGTAGTAATTGATTTATCCCGCCTAGGAGCTATATGTGAAAGGTGACATAGTGAAAGCATAGTAGTTTATATGTATTTATGTGTCCCTCAACTTGTATGAATGTATCATAATGAATATAATTTGAGGGGAAAGTGAAAAAATGATCACATACATGTAGCAAATGTGTTGGTCCCAGTATATAAAAGAAGAGCATGGTGCATAAGTGAAAAGGCGTAGAGAAAAATGCCTTCCCTTTGTATTTCCCCCCCAAGTGTGGGGACAATATAAAAAATATATCATGAAAGTTCAATATAATATGGCATATGTGAACTAACCATGTAATTGAGACATAAGCATAAAATCAATGAATATATCATGGAAAACATATAAGATGAATGTCATGAATATATCATAATTAAAAATGCATGGACAAGGTCACCATAGAAAGAAAATGACAATGTAATGGTATATCAATGTGTACTTATCTAAAGAGGAGAAGGAAAGTATCATGAAAGACAATGTCACTCAAGTGGGGGAGGAAAATGACAAATGCCATATGAAGTGAGAAATACAAAATATAAAAAGTGTGGGAAGGAGAAGCATGTCGATCAAGGCATAATCAAAAGGTAATTTGAGTAAATCATGAAACAAGAGAGAGGGGGAGAGGAAGAAAGAATATGACATCACAATAATCAAGGTTCAAGTGAAATAGCCAAACAATGTCAAAATATAAGACAAAAATTTAAGAGAAGATTTTTTTTGGATTCATGAAAAAATTCAATCATAAAAATAAATTAAAAGAAGATATTTTTTTATCAACATCATGGAGGGTTTGTGAGGTCTTAATAGAAAAATATGGGCTAAATTTAATTTTTTTATATTATGTTTATGTTGTACTTCAATGTGATACAATAAGAAATGAGAACTTATATAAACACACTCATATATCAATAACGCCATATAATAAGATCATATATAGAGATTACTTCAACTCCTTATGCATTTTTTCATACATTATTAATCTTATATTACATCACTCATATTAGATAGATTCTAACTATAGACACCTAAAATCATCCACATCCTAACCAAACCTAATTATATTGTATTCTAGAATTTAATTAAATAAGATAAATTATTTAATTAACCAAATTTCAACCATATTTATAACATTAATTAAATAAATACCAATCATTTATTTAATTAATTATCATGTATGATCCCCCTTCCCTCTACATTCCACTCTTAATTAAATATATGTATTTATTTAATTAGGCTCATCCTTCACATTCCTATACTTTGAAAATAAAATAAATAAAACTATTTATTTAGTTCTCTCAAAAATCCCCTTCAATTAATTAGTTGACTAGAATCAACTAGTTAAGTTATTAATCCACTTACACATCCTAAATCATGCTTAATCCATGTTCAAACTTGTTGTGCACTTGTCCCATCCATCCCACTTCTTAAAAAATCTTATCCTCAAATCCTATCCATTTGTTTCCCAAAAAGATCTATACCCTCCATTTTACACATATGACTCTCACACATGTGCAAGATATCTTATTTGTCAAATCATATATCCACATGTGAGTTTCACACACGTGTGAGATCAATCACATGTCACAATCACGCATCATCATTTTCCTTCTCACACGTGTTTGATAAATTTGAGTCTCCACCATTTATTCAAATTAAGATAATTTGGGCCATCCAAATAGCTTTGATCCTTGCCCTCTTCAAGTTCACCAATCATAAGGTGTCACTTGGAGGGTTCTCCTTCCTCCAATCCTCTAAATCAACCTCAACCTTTGATCTCCTAAATCAATCTCAACCCTTGATCAATCATCCTCTCAATCTATACATTGATCCTCTCACAAGCCATGTGAGGATAGCCAACCTTGAATTTACAAAATAATGTTGCTTGAATGAGAAACCAAAAATAGCTTTAATCACATGTGCATCTTGAGCATATCCACACACTTGGTGTGCAACAAGAGGTATTGAGAGATCTCTTGCAAGGTCTCTTAGCTTGGGTTCATTACCTCTTTATCTCAATAGGAGATGAAGTTGGATGCAAGGTAAAGGTTTAGTTTACTATATTTGTCTTATTTTCATACATTTAACATATCTTCATATATCTATCTATATGAAATTTGTGGCATGTTCTCATACATTTGTATCTTCTTATGATGTAGGGATGTGTCACAAGTACATGTCTATATACATCTATCCTTATGTGGAAAATGCATGGCTCCTTTTATTACCACTTTGATGTCATTTATTTCTAAGATGTGGGTAGTATGTCCTTCCTACTCAAAATTGGGTGTATGATATTTGGACTGTACTTAACACATGGTTCCCTTTCTATTCTTCATCATAAACCTCTAGTTGGTTGCTCTTTCATTTTTTCAACCTAGCAAGGGATTAGATCATGTAGCCAAAAAAGTTTTCATCTTGATTGATCAAGCCTTGAATTTGGTTCTAATCATGCCAAAATCATTCCCAAACTTGAAACCATGCCTCATCCTCAACACGTTAAAATTTTTAATCCTCCAACAAAATAAGCAAAATAGTCTCCAAATTACTAAAATTCTAAAATTTCAAACATTATGTTTAATTTTTTAACCAACTAGGTAGGATGTTCTTGTACTAGACTTAAATAAACTTATAGAATGTTGCACATTGTATCAAACCTCTTTAACTATCACAAATAGATCTTAACCTCAAATACATCAATTTCTACCTCCTATACTATCATTCTGACATGTTTTACTTTACATGATGAATACTAGATTCTTTAGAATCACCAAAGTGTCATTTATTTCCCCTAATATATTTGCTAATTTAAGTATTCAATTCATAAATTTAGATCATGTGTTGATTCCTTTGTTCTTTCCTCTTTTCATATTATGTATTCAAATTATAGTAATATTTTTCTCTTCTTGTTCATTGAGATCATTGTTTCGATTGTAAGTATTAGACATGTATATAAATTTTTTCTTTAAGGCATCAAATTGATGCCTCTAATTTGTAGTGGTTTTTGGATAGAGTAATGAATATTGGTGTGGCAATGGAAAAAGTATCCCTTACTTTTCCTTGCTTGTTTGGGCCCTCCTTGTTAAATTAAGCATAATGTTGCCTTGATTTAGAGTTGTAATGTGTTTTAACACATTCACATTAGGTCTTGGGCCCTTGTGAGCTAAATGAACTTAATTGTACCTTATTTAAGGTGTTGTAAAGTTTTATTCCACACTTTCACACTTTTCTAGGGTTGTCATTATTAATTGGGCTTCTTTATGCTTTAATTGGCCTTATTTTGCACCCACAAGCCTCATTTAATGCATCCTTTTGAGGATAATCCCAGCATAAACCAACATCCAATCATAATTTAGGTGTTTTTAGGTTGCATTAGCCTAGATTTGGTGATCACAGGACTCATCACGTCACCTTGGGCGTATGTGTCCTACCTAGGTTTTTGGGCCCAGATTTGGATTTTGCATCATTCTAAGCATTTTTTAATATGTGTCCCATAATTAATGCCTAATGGGACTCATATGCCATTTTTGGTGTATAAGTTTCGTGTGGCCCAAAAATCAAAATTAATTCAAATTCTTGGTGTGATTTTATTCTCCTAGATCTGATGTTAGCTTGTAGTGTTGTAATTTCAGGAAATTTGGCATAAACAAGTATAAATACAAGTTTCTTTCACTCATTTTACACCTAGCAAGTTGAATGAGCATCCTTATAGCAAGTTTAAGTTCAAAAGAGCATTCAAGTGTTTACAAGAGTATTCAAGGGTTGATTATCAAGTGTTCTAGAGCATCATTCAAGTACCAAGCATCATATCAAAGTCATCATGCATCGTGAGACAACAGATTCCGGTGGGGACGGTTCTAGGTCAGGCAGACAGGGGTCGGGATGCTGTTAGGACTGTGGGACAGGTCAAGTGGTGCTGGGGCGCTGGGCATGGACGGTTGGGCCCATTAGACGTTTCAAGTGGTGCTTCTTCTTTGGTGGGACGGGCCTCGGCGAGGGCTGGCAAACTGGGTCTGGGCGGGACGAAATGGGGTGCTGGGAGGGCAGATCGAGAACGCCATGGAACAAAACTGGAACCGTGGGAATCATCGCCATGGGGTTGCTGCGAGACTGCCAAATCCAGGAAATCCGTGGAAAAGGACTGCGCACATTGAAGAAACTCCGTTGAGACGCCGGTGAACGGCGGACGGCAGAAAGGATGGGTGCTGGCGGTGGGTTTGGCGCGATGGACTTACGTGAGGCCCAGTTTTGCGTGATTCTTCCATCAAAATAATATTCGCTATCCATCTCGTGGTATGCTTTTCTAGGTCATTTAGTGAGGTATTGCATCACATTAGGTTTTAGCATTAGATCTTGCATTTCATTAGTCTTTCCAAGCCCTAGCTTGGTGGTGAACCCTTCTTTAGTTTCTAATCAAACCCTAGGATAACCCTATTGCAAGATATCTTTCTCCTTTGCATACCTTAGATTGAGATCTCTAGGGTTTTCCTTGAATGAATAATTGTGAAATGTGTTGTTCTATGTCCTAAACCATAAAAGCAAATAATTTTTGCTGTTTCATTTTTTAGTGAACACTGCATTTAGAACACCTTAATTCCTAATTTAGATGCATCATCATCCATATATCTTGCTTGCATTAACATTTGCATTGCATTTTGCATTAGTTAATTAGCGTCTAGGTTTCCTAAATCTGCATTAGTGAAAGTGCATATAGGTTGCATTTTTGCATCTTGCATCATTGAAAATCATCTAAAATTTGCATTTGCATTTAGTTTACAAAACATACAAACTAAAAAGCATAAAAATCACTTAATTTTTTTGAAATTTGTGAAAGAAACCCTCACTAGGACTCATAAGCCCCTCTAGGAAATTTAGTCCTACTACAGATTTTAAACTACATTTTCTAGAATTCAAAACTTTGTTTATGTGCTTTTGTTTACTATTGATAACTTTTTATTTCAGTTTACACAGTTTCTGTTATATTCATTTCATTGCATTTATCTTAAATTTCATTTGCATCCATCTTGCATTTAGTATCCCTTGCATGAGCTTTTCCACTTGGTGTCCTATTGCTAATACTATAGTGAGACAAAGTTCGAGACTCATGTCACTTTGTGATAGCACAATCATCATGGATCTTTGGTTTTCTAGCTCTTTCACTCCTAGTATTGACACTAGTACACTAGGTATGGACCATACCCTTAACAATTCCTTGCCTTCAAGTAGTATGACGCATGTTGAAACAATGGTTGCTAGTGTTTCACAAGAAAACATAATCCAAATTCATGAAGACTTAGCAAACCTACAAAATCAAATAAGTACTGAGAACATTTCAACCACTGCTATCCCTACCATAGATAGCATTCATTGCATGCTTGATAGTGAAGACAGAGTTGACCTTGTGCACAACATAGTTCAAATCTTTGGAAAACATCTTATCTCAACCACTAGTTTTCCTTTACCCTCGAATAATGTCACAAGCCAAGGAGGAATTCAAACTCCCCTTCCCACAACAATTGCCTCTATTCCTACCTATACCAACCCTCAAGTCACAACAACAATGCAGCCTACTAGTAATGTGATTCCTTCCTTGGGTATTTCCGCTAGCATCCCTAGTACCTTTGTTACATCGCATGTCATATCTCCTAGCACCTTTAAGCATTCCATTCACTTGTCCCTCGAACACATACACCTCTCCACCTTATTCACCTCCATCTCAAAATGCAAACAATGACCCTCTCATACACCAACTTTTGCAAACTGTTTCATCCCTTCAAAAGAAAGTTTCCACCATAAATCAAAATTGAAATGGTCCACTTATGGGGGGAAACGAGATCCTTCTAACCATGTTTCCGCTTATATCGCCTTACGTAGTGACTTTATTAGATTGACAATAAACTCTTGGAAAAGCTTTTCCCTACATCCTTGAAGGATATTGCCTTAGAATGGTTTTTTCATTACCAAACAACTTAATTCATTCATTCAATGAACTTGTTGAGGCATTTATCAACCATTTTCAAGTGCATATGACTCCTAAGATGACCTTGGATGATTTGATGAGATGCAAGCAAAAGGAAGAGGAAAAGATTACTGACTTTATTTCACGCTATCAATTGCTTTATTCCCAAATCGATGTAAAGGTCCCTGACCCTCACCTTCAAAATATGTTCATAGAGAATTTGAAAAGTAAGATACAAGATAAGCTTACCATGATAAAATTTCCCTCCTTCATGCACCTATGTACTGCCCTTCGTGATTATCAAAACTTGGTTAGTAGTTGTGATGCAAAATCCACCTCTAACCGAACTGAGAAGTCTGAGTCCGCAAATCAAAACATTTACCAACCTCTTAGAAAGTAGAATAAAGGGTTCCTTCAACTTAATCCCCCTCAACAAACAACTCAACATGTCGATAACCAAGTAGTTGTTGTCAAAGCAACGATACCCTTTAGCTACGGGGATCCGAAAAGACAATTCACTCCCCTACCCGCTACCCTTCATAACACAATGTCACAACTCTTAGAACATAAGATGATTACCTTGCCTCTTGTTAAAACTCTCAATCCTAATAAACCATTACCCACAAACTATAGACCAAATTCTTACTGTCACTATCACTGACAAAATGAACACGATACATAACATTGTAAGTGTCTTAAACATCTTGTGCAAGACCTCATTGATTACGGTCGGCTTTCCATTGGAGGTGTTAATTATCAAGGAAATAAGTGTGTTTCCCCTCCTAACCAAAACTTGCAAATCTTTACCAACCCTATGCCTAATCATAATATTTCATTTGTCAAAGCTAGTGAAACTAAAAAGAATGATGTGATGAATGTTGACACGGATGACGACAACAATGATATTGTCCAAAATGATCCTATAGATATTGATCCTATGGATGATATGGTTGGACTGATCGAGGTCATACCTCATAAGGGCCAAACTAAAAATCATCTTGAGATTGTTTTCTCCTCACAAGATATACTTAAGCATGCACCTGATGTTCCTCTTTACATAGTCAACCAAATCTATGACAAGCCCACTAATGGGATATTAATAGATCTCGTCTATGGAGAGAATGTAATCACTGAAGAATTCTTACTTGTGCATGAGATCTATCAAATAATATATGATAAACTGAAAGCATGTATCAAGACGCATAACGGTTTTGCTTACCCTACGATAGGATCAATCACCCTTACTTTACAAATAGGACTAAAAATATTAGATGTCTCATTCTCCATCATCTCACAGTCGAACCAATTTCGTGTGAAGCTAGTTTATCCATGGCTTCACTCCATGAATGCCATCCCTTAATTTGTACATAAATGCTTAAAGTTTCCCTTTGACAATGAAATTTTCATTGTGCATCATAGTGGGTTTAACCCTTTGTCTTCTTGTGGAAAATTTTCCTTACATTTATTTTGGCTCAAGCCTATGGAACCTATAAAACCTCAAAAAGACTTTTTTTTTTCAAATCCTACCAAAAATTCAAGGCAAAATGCATAGAAAAACTTTCCCTTCAAAACATGCCTCAACCCATGATTGAACCTACAATCCTTGATGAAACCATGATTGAACCAAAAGACATGCCAAACAACCAAGACCAACCTAAGAAAGATCCTTTTCCTACTTCCTACAAAAGACCAAGAGATATAACGAAAAAAATCTCGTCATGCCTCCTAGAATAAAACAAGTTTACAAAGTTGAAGAGAAAGTGGTTGAACAACCTTCCATTTCTTCCCTTAGGGAAGAAAAGAAACCTATGGTTGATCATCCCGCTCCTACACAAACGCAACTTGAAAACTAAACTAAAAGAAATAGAGGTGCTAGAGAATGTAGGCGTAAACGTTGTGCCCTTGCTAAAAGGTTAAATGAAGAAATAAACAAAGAAAATCAAAATCCAAACTTGACTGAAGCAATACATGATGAGTATCCACCTTCGCAACAACAAAAAGAACCTATAGCACAACTGCAACAAGAGCTAAATCCTTCTTTAGACATTATCATTTGACCTACTATTGTGATTAAATTGGATGACGATGATGAGATTGCAAATATTGATGATGAAGTGCATAATGAATTGAATACATTATTTTCCTCTTCCATGAGCTTAAACAACAATTCTCCTAAGAAGAGTGTTGAACCTAGTGATGGCCCTAGTTCGGCACTTGCTATTGTCCCCTTGGCTAGTTTTCCACATTTAGTATACAATTAACACAATTGGGATGCAGATGACCTACTTTAGGCTGACTCGCAGGTGCCTTACTAGTCTTTTGCATTACTTTTTTTTTATTTTGTGTGATTGCATGTGTGTAATGTGATCCCCTGTGACATTTTGTTTGATGTTCACTCTCTCTTTATGGAATTCCTCTATTTATACCTACATTCTTCTCTATGTCATAAATATTTTATCTTTTCCTTTTATCTTTTCTTGTGTTTTCCTTTTAGGGATGACACAAGGCGTCGATACATTCATGTCTCTTCCATGTTGACCCAAAATCTTTTCCTTTATCTTTTATTTGTCTTGTGTTTTCCTTTTTGGGATCACACAAGGCGTTGAGACATTCATGTCTCTCCCATGTTGACCCAAAAAAAAATTCATTGTTTTCGCTCTCTTTGTGTCATTCTTCCAGTTCTATGAGTATTTGGGGAATGATGGCAGTTCTGAGTTCTCTAAAAACATTGCAACAAGAACATATTGACCCCAAATCCATAGATCCCTTATGTATGTTTGTGGTTTCATTTTGGGGGAAACCCCTCTTTTCCTTTTGCATGACATAGATTTATTTGGAAACATATGACCTGGCATAGGGCTTCCCAAGTGTACTCTCATGTCTTCTTTATTGTTAGAATTTATCATTTTCTACTTTAAAATAATTTCTCACAGTATGGTGTTTAGCAATTTCTTTAAAGTGGGGGCATACATTGGCATTATTCTTTTGCATTTTTCTTTTTCATGTTTCACGGTGCATTCTTCTTACTCCATGCAATGTTTTTTTCACTTTGTGGTGACATTGGGTGAAATTTCCTTCAAGAGTGTGATCTCTCTAAGCATATTACATTCATCTTAGTGGCTTGATGCAACACACTGCATCCCCTAAGTTGTGAATATTTTATTCTTTGATTGGTCCTCTCTTGGAGACATTAGGCACAATGTTCCCTAAGTTTAAGACCTCACATGAACTAAGCAAGACTCCTTTGAACATTCCCTATTTTGCATTTACATTGATATTTCGTTTATATGGCCACCTTGCATAATACACTTTACATGCCTGTGTAGCCATCTTGTTTGTTCATGAGTTCCAAGCATACAAAGCTTTGCTTTCCTCATCAAGCTCAAAGTTCATTTTGGTGTGGTGCCTTATCAAAGATATCAGGAGGTATAGCTTTGGTATGTTTGGAAGGGAAGTCAATCTGAGGCATGAATTTCTCATAGCCATTCACGTGTGTGTGTGAGTGCATACTGGTAATGTGTGCATGTGTCTCACCTTCTTGGATTACTCATCTAGTGGACAACCTAGAGTTTCTTTACCTTAGAGTGAGTGTGCATGTTTTAGACAAACAACCTAGATCTGATCCACAACATGTGGGACAAATGGTCGAAGCTTGATCCATCCCCTTTTTGTTTTTCTTTTCTCTTTGTCTTTGGCAGTGTATTCTTGTGCCTTGTTTTTTCTCCTGACATCATTTTCATGTGTGTTATTTTGTGTCTATGTTGGTTTTCCATAGCATCTTGATCCTGGGGGCTTGATCACCCCTTTTGATTGTTTTCATCCTATCTTACTGGAATTGGTGCATTTAGACCCCTCTTTATGCGAGTTTGTCTACTTTAGTGCGAGTTTGAAGAAATTTCATCCTCTCACTAAAGTGGGGGCTAAATGTGGCAATGAAAAAAGTATCCCTTTACTTTTCCTTGCTTGTTTGGGCCCTCCTTATTAAATTAAGCATAATGTTACCTTGATTTAGTGTTGTAATGTGTTAAACACATTCACATTGGCTCTTGGGCCCTTGTGAGCTAAATGAACTTAATTGTACCATATTTAAGGTGTTGTAAACTATTCCACACTTTCACACTTTTCTAGGGTTGTCATTATTAATTGGGATTCTTATGCTTTAATTGGCCTTATTTTGCATCCACAAGCCTCATTTAATGCATCTTGCTGAGGATAATCCCAACATAAACCAACATCCAATCATAATTTAGGTGCTTTTAGGTTGTGTGGCCCAGATTTGGTGATCTGGGACTCATACACCATTTTGGGCGTATGAGTCCCACCTAGATCTAATGTCGGCTTGTAGTGTTGTAATTTCGAGAAATTTGACATAAACAAGTATAAATACAAGTTTCTTTCACTCATTTTACACCTAGAAAGTTGAATGAGCATCGTTATAGCAAGTTCGAGTTCACAAGAGAATTCAAGTGTTTACAAGAGAATTCAAGAGCATTCAAGGGTTGATTATCAGGTATCATGTCATTGAAGTCATCATGCATCATGTGTTTTTTTTAGCTAACAATTGTGATGTAGGATTTTATGATTCAAGCTAACATTCAAGTCAAGATCTATCACATTCAAGCAAGAGTCAAGATCTACATCCATTGGAGCCACTTCATACATGTTTGCAACACTTTATTGCTAGGGTTTGATGAGTTGCAACATTACATTTTGTTCATTCATCATTCTCCATTCCTATTTCATTTCATTTCAAGGTTTGATTACAAAAATGAGGTTTGACCAAGGCAAACCCCTTTCCACTAACAAAACAACATTTTTTCCTCTTTCTAGTGTGTGATTTGCAGGTCTAGGCTAAAGACACATTGAAGAGAAAGTTTGGAGAAAGTTGTCAAAGTTGTCACCTTGCACTGGAGACCATTGGAAAATATCTCCAGGTTGCAAATCAGGGTTTCAAATCTAGAAATCAAGTGTAAAGGACATAGCAGGCATTGAAGAGTAGAATCAGACTTTGAATTTTCCAAAAAACCCTAACTAGACTAATATGCCACTTTTGGTGTATAAGTCCCAGTATAGGAAAATTTCCAAACTTTTGCAAATCATGAATCTACACTACCAAAAACCAATTCCTGCCCAAAAACCCCAATCTAGGACTAAATCACCTAGTCTGGCATATGGTTCCTAGTCAGCATTAAAATCAGCATTTTAGAGTTTCATCCAATCCTCTTTAGGTTTCTAGGTGCACACCTTTCATCTTCCAGCTTCCTATTTTGTTTTACATGCTTTTCTAGGTCATTTAGTGAAGTCTTGCATTGCATTAGGTTTTAGCATTAGATCTTTCATTTCATTAATCTTTCCAAGCCCTAGCTTGGTGGTGAACCCCTCTTTATTTTATAATGAGACCCTAGGAAAACCCTATTGCAAGATCTATTTCTCCTTTGCATACTTTAGATTGAGATCTCTAGGGTTTTCCTTGAATGAACAATTGTGAAATGTGTTGTTCTATTTCCTAAACCATAAAGCAAACGATTTCTGTTGTTTCAATTGGTAGAGGGTTTTAGTGTAATTTTGGGCCATGTCCAACTTCCTCAATTTATAATCATTTTTCTCATTTTTTGTGCCAAATTATCATGCATAGTTTGAATTTGTCTACTTTCAAAATCCTAAACTATATGATGTCCTGTTTGTGTTTCTATACTTTTTAATGTTAAACCTCTACCAATAGCCCTTATGTTTCTCCTATAGATTTTCTATAGAATCCAATGTGGGGTCTATTATCAACTATGGTTGTGCCCTCATTATTTCAACAACAATCTTATTTATTAATTCTTATAATTATATATATATGTATCCAATTTTTTTTGCACTTATTTCTAGTACATCTACTATTCATTCCCTTGTAGAGGGATGATATTCCCTAAATCCACTTGGTGTCCTTGAACAATAGTATTAATTATACTAGGTGCAATGGTCACCACATGCTTCTATTATTTATCCTTTACTAGAATTTTTTTGTTCTTTCTCGGTGGATCCTTTGTTGATGGTAGTGATGTTCCAACCATAATTTGTTTAGAATTTTCACTAGTTGATTATGTATCCTTATCTTTTCATCCCCTTTTACTTCTATTTTTTCCTTTTTTATGTTGCATTTTCTCCTTAGAATTGATCATATTTTTGTTGCTCTAAAATTTCTTCATCCTAA
>VDFB02217928.1:0-18708 GCA_007258455.2 Sequoia sempervirens
CTACTCTTTGTTCTGGGGCAGCAATACCCGTGATTATTTTAGGACTATGTGTGGCTTTCTCCACTGGTGTCCTCTGTGTTCTAGGTTTTGACATCCTCATCCCTTGGGGAGGATTGCACCATTGCTTTTGTCTAGGTTTCCTTCTTGAAGTGGAAGGTGGTGTAGACTGAACCTGTGGCGGCTCTGTTCTGTGAGGTATCACCTTCCTTGATTTTTTGCTGTCGAGATAGAGTTGGCTATTTCTAACCACTCTACTCGTTCTTTCTTCTATAGATGTATCCTCTTTGGCATACCAATCCACTCTCGGGAGCAGTTGGGAGTCAACTGAATCTGCAAAGAATGTGGGGAGAATGACTTCCCCTTCATCATCTGACAGGCCCTCAATGTCTGCTGACATGAAATCAGCAATCTGTGGGAGTTTAAATCTGCTGTAGTTCCTTCTTCGCACTTCATACTCGTCTTTACAATTCACCCAATAATCTTCCATAGAAGACTTATGTGACGAGTGTTGCTCAAGGTGTGCTGCATAGAGTCCTCTGGGATCATAGGATCTTCTATCAATGAGATATTTGAGGTTAAACCTCCTTGTTTCTTGACCCATCATCTTTGCATCCGCCGCGAATCCACATCTATATAGTCCCATTTCAACGGGCAAGTTAACAGCTGTCTTCCTCTTCAAGCGCAAGTGGATATGAACCTCGGACAACTGTCTCAGGAACTCCATGAAGACTACCCTATCCGAAGGGTGTCTTGGTAGCATGGCAGGGTGGTCAATGTAGCCATACACGCGTATGTAGGAGAATGTAGGAAATTGGATAAACCAATCTGCCCAATCCGCCATTGCCTCTCTGGCTGTCTGTGAAATCCGCACGTGCATCTCATGGTTAAGCTCACGAACTATGTGCATGGTGAAGTGATCACTTGTCTTCTTGAAGTGTCTTTCTGCTTGAGTAAACTCAAGGCGTGTGAAAAACTTGTGAACCTTCTGCACACCTAAGGTTCCCACATTGTTCAATAACCTAAAATCGCCTTGGAAGGCTATTAGGTATACTAGGTAAGAGCACATGTGGAACTTATGAGCTTCCAGATACCCAGTGATTTGTCGGTGGAGTGTGTCACTGATCAAAGTGGCCCAGTCATAGTATTCCCTCCTGCCAATGATTTTAGCGATGACATAGTACATCCATGGCTGGAATTGACGACCATCTTCTTCTCCAGTGACTGTTGAGTAGAGTGATTAACACTGCGTACTCGTCTTTACATTCTCCTCGCCCCAACAACTTAGGCAAGCTTGCCTTTGTCACTTTCAGCCATTTTTCGGCCATTATCCTTTGACATTTGTCCTTAGCCGTCTCAAAAGCTTTCTCACATTCCGTCAATGATATGACTTTGCTGTTAGGATGTGAGGGAATATCAAAACATCTTTCGATATCCTGAGGCTTTAAACTGCAAACAATTCTTCCATCTACTGCTCTGATTTCTCTGGTGGTAGGGTTGTAATGCTTGATACAAGCAATTACGAGCTATACGCTTTGTAGTGTGATGGGAATTGATGCGGCTTGCAGCAATCCGGATTCTTCGATATTCTGCAATGTTATTTGATTCATGCCTTCTAACTGCTCCAAATCGACCACTGGATTTACTTGGTGTAGATTTGTGTCAACTGTTTTCAGGTAATCATGGAGTAAGGCCGTCTTGGTCTCGTATTGCACCTGGGAGTACTGCATCCTGAAAAACTTGAAGATTGGTATGAAAGCGCGACTAGTTGGATGATTTTTCGAGCCACTTAAAAATGGCCACGCGGTATTTTTTCGGAAAAATCTGGCACATGGGTTTTATTCGTGCTTCAATGCTGAACAAACCCAGTTCCTCAAATTTTTGATCCTGAGACTTTTTCGAAAAAAACCCCAAAAAATAGGGGCAGTGAGTTTGTTGTTTCTGGAAAATTTGACGAGATGGGTTTCTACCGGAAAATGATCTTTGAATCTACAGTTGATCCAGTCGGTGATGTAACTGTTGCTTTTTTACGTGGTCTAAAACCTAAAGACAAGAAGAGGAAAAGACAGAAGGTGGATTGGAAGTTTGATCTGATCTTCAAAAAAACTATCTCTGATCCAATCCTCAAAATGGCAATCTTTTCCTGCTTCAGATCTGCAAATAAAAATGAAGAACGGATGAAAACCTCCTTCAGATCTTCAATGGCGTCCTTGAGAGCTTGTGGCTGTTTTTATCTTTGAATCTGCAATGAAATAATGAAAAGGGGACGCCATCTCCTTGACTATATATGTTTGAGCTTCAGATCCACAAATTTGGGGACCTAACACAAGCTCAAAAGGTGATTTGAGTTTGATCTGAAGTTAAAAAGATGATTTCCACCAATCGTGGAGCGTTTTAGCCAACTTTAACTCAAAAAGATTTTGACTTTAGTCAACAAATGACCTTTGACCTTCTTTAGGCGTCCCTTTTCATTTTTTGCAAGTTTTTTAGTATTTCTCTCCTGAAAAACACCCTGTTTGATCCTGAATCTGGCGTTGTCTGTTGATCCTGAGACGTCACGGACACATTCACTGCGGAGCTCAATCCATACTGGAAAGAAGTGCCTGGGAGACTGAATGATAAAAAGCTGAGTTAAGGGCTCCAAAAGACTGGGCGCCTTTCCCAGGAAAGGGCGCTTTTGCCAATGCCTTAGTGGTTTTTCAGTCTTCGTTCTTCAGCTTATTTGAAATGACCTCTCGTGCCTTGAACTGGATTTCTCGTTGATCGGAGAGTCAGATGTTTTCACATGACGTTTCATCAGGTACTCAGCTCTGTTCTGCTAAGAATGACTGTCTTCAGGAAATCTGGATCTCAAATTAGGGTTCCTTTATCCAAGGGCGCCCCTCCTTGAAAAGGGCGCTTTTTCCTTTTAGCTTGATTATTTTCGTCTGACAAGTTGCCTACTTTGATCCAGATTATCCGTTGACTGCTCTGTCAGGTATTGATGCTTGCAGTTGCGTTTCCGAGATTTGCTTGAGCTGAGAAGGTCATCAAAGGAGGCATTTTGTCATTGGTCAGCATCTGGAAGTCCAAAAGAAAGGGCGCCTTTTCTTTGAAAAGGCTCTTTTCTAAACTTTGTCGTTTTATCTGTGGTTTCACGATATTTCCTTGGGTGCCTCTTTTGCTTCATCAACAATTGCTGGTAGAATTACATTCGCCGGATGATGGATGTTTGTTTTCCTTTGTTGAGCCAGCGATCAGCGTCAAGAATGACTTTGGATGATATCACACGACTGTTTGACCTTCAAGATCATAGGCGCCCTGGCGAAGGCGCCCTTTTCAACTTATGTGAGCAATCTCCCTTAGTAACATCTCGAGTTAGTGGAAATTTTGACCTTTACCGTTTTCAAGTCTCCGTCAACAGCATCTTTTACCGTCCTTTTCATGGTTGTGTGGAACGAAGCTTTTGACTTAGCTTTTATTTTTTGGTCTTGTGTCGCCATTAATGGGCTGGAGCTCCCTAACTTTGTTCCTGAAAAATAGAAATAGACCCACCAGAGTATAACTTATCTTTTGATGATTCTGACTTGACCAATGTGATCGTGAAGCCTTTTAAGCCTATCAAAATCATTTTCGATCATTTCTGGGAAGGTCCTATTTTCGGGGGATTTCCCTGAAAATAGGGGAAAAAACCCTAATTTTCAATTTTTCAGAATTTTGTACATGTGTTCCTTGACAGAAACCCACCAAGATTTATGATTGGTTTGACCTAAAACAGACTTTCATGGCATTTTAACAAGATTTAGCTCAATTTACACGAATGCCAAAAATTTATTTGGGAGTACAACGGTGTCACCAGAGATCTCTTTGATTATGTTTGAGTACTAAGTCGCCAATCTCTAATTGATGGGTTTTGATCATTTTATTGTAATTGCGATAGAGCATGTTCTTGTAAACTTGAAAGTGATTCGAGGCATTAAGGCACCTTTCATCAAGTAGCTCTAGTTCATTCAATCGTGCAACGCAATACTTCCAATCTATAAGATGTTGTAAAGATATTCTACGTGAGGGGGACTTAACCTCTATTAACAAAATAGCTTCGGATTCAAAAACTAGGGAGTATGGTGTCACACCAGTGGGTGTACAGATACTAGTGTGATATGCTCATAAGACGGAATGGAGTTGAAGGTGCTAGTCACAACCAACTTCATTGATTGTTTTCTTAAGGAATTTGCGAAGTGTTTCGTTTGAAACCTTAGCTTGGCCGCTACCTTTGGGATAATAAGGGGTGGAAAAGTGATGTTGGATGTGAAATTTCTGGCAAAGGGTGTGGACTTCTTGATTTTTGAATTGTTTACCATTATCTATGATGAAATCCAGCAAAATGCCACAGTGACATATGATACAATGGAGGATGAATTTAGCAATTTGCTTGCTAGTGATGTAGGTAAGTGGAATGGCTTCAACCCATTTTGTCAAATAATCAATGGCAATGATTATAAATTTATGGCCATTGTGAAAAATCCCATGGAGAAGTGATTGGTTGCAGCTCCTACAATAGTGCATGTATCAAATCTATGTGTTGTTGACATTGTAGGCATTTCTCAGCAAACTGATGAGCATCATGTACCATAGTTGGCTGATAGTAACCCATTCTTAACAACTTAGCAAGGGAAAGACTATTGGTGTTTTCACCACAGATACCTTTGTGCACCTCATGTAAAGCAATTTGGGCCTCTTTTGTGTCAAGGCACCTTAGGAGGGTTCCTTCAAAGCTCCTTCAATATAGAGTATCATTAAGGATGGTGAAATGGGATGATCCGAAAATAAAGGATTGATGTTGGGTATTAGTGAGGCTTGGTGGGAGGATATTTTTCATGAAGGTACCTATAAACATCATGGTACCAAGGGGAATTGGAACCAACAAGTTCACACACGAGCTCAGGGTCAAGGACATCATAACCAAGGATCAAAAGTTTCTCAACCAAGAATTCGCATCATTGACTGTTATGTGGCATGTCCATAAGTGACCAATAGTCACCATAGCATTTGTTGCTTTATTGCATAATCGAGACACATCTAAGAGAAATACTGCTTAAAGCTATTCACCATCTTCTTATAAAGGAGAAGCTTGTCATCCTTTGTTTGATATTTCATTGTTTACTGTTTGATGACAAGTTGACAGTATCCAAATACATGTAATTCTTTGATCTTCAATTAGATATCCATTCTAAAACCTATAATCAAAGCTTCATATTTGACAATATTGTTTGTGCAAGGAAAAGCTAACCATTATGCCTTACGAATGCAATCACCTTGTGAAGTTACAAATATGATTCCTGCTCTTGAGCCATGCTGAGTATGTTGTGCTAACAATGCCCACAATGCGACTACTGTAGCTAAGATGTATAGAAAAAGGGGTTTCCCTAGGGTAGGTGGCATGAGGAGAGAGGCTATGCAAGATACTCTTTAAGTCAATGAAAGTCTTGCTTACAATTGTTATCCCATTGAAATGTCACATTCTTGCAAAGAAGGTGAGAGAATGGTTGACATTTGTCTGCAAGATGTGCTATGTGCTATGAAGTGTTTGATCGCTTGGAGCTTTCCTTGGAAGCTGCATAGTTGTTTGATGGTCCTAGAAGGAGCCATTTCTAAGATTTCCTTAACCTTAGTTGGATCAACTTCAATTCCTCTTCATGATACAACAAATCTCAAAAGTTTTCCTGAAGTGATGCCAAAGACACTTTTTAGGAAGGCATACTTGGTATTCAGCTAATCAATCAAAGATACCTTCAAGAACTTGTTTTGACTTTCTCAAAAGGTCATCAACAATCTTACATTATATCATGTAGGAAGTCATGGAATATCACTATCATAGCTCTTTGAAATGTAGCTCCCATACATTTTCATCAATCCAATGAATTTTCCTCAACTCAACCATAAACTAGCTAAATGCATTTGTTGCAAATCAAATATCAAGTTGGGTATTCACCAAATACATGAGGGAAACTATAAACTAATTGTACACATAAGGATTTGCCATATCTAATTTTGAATCTACAATCCACTTGAAATTCAAACCCATTGGAGTAGCTAGGGCTTCCAATTCATCATTTGAAATCTCTTTAGAATCTCTATTCTCTATCTAGGGCTTCCAATTCAAACCCCTTGCACAATGCTATGTCTCACTGCTACCTATAAGGATTAGGTCATCGATGTACAAGACCAAAAATAATAGATCAGATTTATCAACCAGATATAAAAAGTTAGTATCTACAAGGATATTAGCGAAGCCCAACTGCAACAAGTACTCATTAATCAAAGAGCACTAAGAAAGTGGCGCTTGCTTGAGCCCACCAAGGCCTTCTCCAACCTACATACACAAGTCTCTTTCCCATACACCTTAAACTCCCTAGGTTGATTGAGATGCACTTCTTCCTTTATCTGGTCATTCAAAAAAGCTAAAAAGCTATCTTTACATTCATCTAATATAAAGATCAACCAAAATAAGATGCAAGAGACATAAGTATCCTAATAGAAGTGTATCTTATAGTAGAGAAAAGGTCTCATCATGGTCAACTACCTCCCTCTCAAAGAACCCTCGCACAACAAATCGATTTTTGTATTTCTCTATGCTCTCATTTGTTGCATACTTCAACTTGCACAACCACCTAGAATCAATCACCAATTCACTTGTGGGTCTCAAATCTCAACACAATCTTTTCTCAAACATCGTTACGACCAATGGAGTGATACTCGTCTACCATGGCATTGCATCACACCTACTTTGAATTTGCTTCCTCAAAATTGGAAGGCTTCACATCAATGATGGAAGACATCAAGGAAACAGAAATCAAAAACTTCTCCAATGGATGACTCACTTGAAAAGAAGTCTTCAATTTCTTCTACTTGTTCTTATGCCTCTTACAATGTATAAGTAAGCCATCTAGGCTTCATAGTGTAGTCAACGTACAATGTCTATTTTTATGTATTAATTGTTTGTTGGCTTCGGGTAGTTACAAGCATCAGTTGGTCAATGGTTGTATTCCTCTTGGCAATTCTCAGGTCCTTTAAATAGATTGTGTATCATCAAGGAAAGTAGTATGATCTAGTCGGATGGACCTCGATCCTTCATTGACCATCTTTGGTCTTCTTCTACAATAATTTCATGTAGGAGTAAAGATATACTTTACTCTTGTATCTAGTATGCATTATCATCTCTATTATTAGTTCAAGTATTTATTTTTATCAAATAGAGTAGTAAACATTTGGTGTTGTTGCCTTAAAAGAAATCAGGTCAGATTTGAGAGATTCATGCCCTTAGATCCCAATAAAGGTGAGACGAGGCTACAAGGTTGTCATGTCCCCCAAAATTGTAGCATTGGATATAAAGCATCAGAAACAAGATAAACAAAATACATATTAAAACATTAACGATTTAATTATAATTCTCAAAGATAATATTATAATTATAAATATTAAAAATAAAATTGTAATTTCCAAACTATAAATACTAAATATTAAAATCATTATATTAACATGAAATACATAACATAATAAAAGATTGTAACACAATGAAATAGAATAATAATACATATTAACAATTTATATACTTCAATGATTAAAATACAAAATATTGAAATACAAAGGATCAATATCAAAATCATAGGTTTGAAGTTTGCTTTCCCACTTATGTTGTCTATCATTCAAGTCACGCTGATTTAAATACTTCAAACCTATGATTTAAATATTGAAATAATGCCAATGACTTGATTGTACAACCCTTCAATTGTTCCAACAAAAGCCTATTCTCAAGAGCCATTCTCAAGAAGAGTATTCTCAAGAGTTTCAATGTGCAATTAGATGAGGTACCTTGGTTGGTTGATCCGAAGCGTTATTCACATCTTAGCATATGTTGGTTAAACACTCCAAAATCTCTATTCTTTTGGCTTTGTTAGCATTGTTTTATGCCTTTTAAAATATCATAAAAATGATGTGCATTGCCCCTAGACCCCCACTACACTCGTTTGATTTGCCAAGTACACTCCAAGTTCGAGTTCCAAAGTACACTTACACATTTGTTTATAAGTCCTTGTCTACAATATCGTCATCAATTTGGAAAGTCTTCCCTAATGTTACTTGATGTTTACTTGTTGTCTAGAAGACAACTTTTTCTTTTGGGGCAGATGATGTAGTCAATGTACAATGTCTATTATTATGTTTGGATAATATTGGTTATCTGACTATGTATTAGTTGTTTGTTGGCTTCGGGTAGATATAATCGACAATTGGTTGATGATTGTGTCTCCCCTTGGCAACCGTTGAGTCCCTTGAGTAAATTTTGTATCGTCAACACAAGTAGTATGATCTAGTCGGATCGACCTTGATCCTTGGCTAACCATCTTTGGTCTTTGTTTGTAATAATTTTTTATGTTGGAATAAAGATATACTTTACTCATAACTGGTATGCATTGTCATCTCTATTATTAGTTCATGAATTTATTTTATCATATAGAGCAGTAAACACCTAGTTATTCTAGAAGGTAATGAGATATTTTGCTTCTATAATAGAACCTAGTTAAACTATAGTTCCTACCATTGTACTTTGTGGATCAACGCATAAGACAACAATCTCTTCACCCTCAAACACAATAGAAGGCTCTTGAGACTTAGAGGACCAAGCTTCCTCATCAATCTTTGCATCTTGGCTCACACGATTATCTACCATCATGATTAAACATAGATCTTGTAAACCTTGGAAGATGTGCTATATACCACAAACACACTCTTCTTGTTGGATGGTTCAAGCTTTGTACTCTTCTCCTTTGGTGCATGAATGTCAACAAAGCTTCCAAAGACCCAAAAACAAGAAACATTAGGTATCTCACCTTTGAAAGCTTCCATTGGAGTCTTGTCTTTCAGTTGTGACGACCCCTATCAAGAACATAAACAAGACAACTTTATGAACTTACTCCAAGAAACATGGGCATATCTTGGTCATGGCCCATAGCATTTTCTATGAGGACATGTTTTCCTCTCTATAACCCCATTCTAGTGATTGTTGTAAGGTAAAATTAACTCCTCCTTAATCCCTACATCTCTACAATAGGCATCCAAGTCCTTGAAGGTATACTCCCCTTCATTGTCAGACCTCAAAAAACGTCAATCTTTCTACCTATCTGATTTTTCCCAAGAGCTTTGAACTCTTGGAACTTCCCTGTTATGTCCCCAAAATTACCTGACTTAATTTTGGAGGGAAAAACAGTGTTTTTCAAACACTTTTGAAATTCTAGAATAATAATTAAATAATATTAATAATATTAAATAAGAATAACTTTAAATAATAATATAAAATTTAAATTAATAAAAATAATATTTAAATTTTGGTCCACTCCTTTAGGTGGTGATCCTTTGGATAGTATTTTTCTTGTATTGTTTGTCACTTTGAATTGCTATGCATCTCGATGGTTGAAGGAATCAAGCAGATAAGCTGTTGAGATGAAAACCTCCGCATACCTAGCACTAGGTAGGACAGAACCCTTACTTGTGTTGATTTCTTCTGCCATCTCTTGCAACGTCATTTCTAATGCTTACTCCACCATTATTTCAGGACTTCATTAGGAAGACGGACGTTGATCTTGAGGGGAGGCAGCTCATGATTACTGGTTGAGCCCCTAGCTCTAGCCACATGATCATTCTCCAGTCCTCTAGGTGAGCATTCCTTGACCCTGAAATCATTATTCGAGTACCTGGCATACAGGTAACACAACGTCATCACTATCTTAGTCACAGGGATCCGCTGGAGGATACTTGACTACAGGTCCAACGATCACATCAATGAATCACTACTAGTCACTTGCAACTCACTAAATTTATCAGATCTTGGTCTAGCGACGACATCTAACTATTTGGTTTAGCAATTTGGGTATGCTTGGAACTATTGAAGTAATAGCTACGAGTCTGTGATTGGAGTCTACGACAACCTAATCACCTTGTATGTTAGCCTTTGCTACCCGCAGTAATTAATTGCAAATCGGGAATTCATATATCCTCATTATCGGTTCATCATTGCGGGGTACTATCATCTGTTAATATCATTTAGTGTTTTTTAGTCTTCTTGTATTCGATATGTGCCAAGATTCATATTGAGGTTATTAATTTGTGCCAGACATTTATCTTGTATTGCTATTAAAGATTACTCGCCTGTGATCGGGTTTTGAATGCAAATTCGTGGATTATTATTATCATGCATGCTATTGGTGCAAATCCGTGTTCAACAATAATCTGTTAATGTTTATCGTTCCCTATTATTGTTTCTTCACAGTAATTGGCAAATTCTAGAACTTGTGGTTAGCAGATCTTTGTTATTTATCTATATCAGTGCTAGGCGCATTATAGTGGTATTAGAGCCACGATCCTGCTAGCCCGTGTACGATCTGATATATATGAATCGAGCCAAAGAGATCTGAGGGCCATTGAGGGAGAGAGGAAGAAATCTGAAGTATTCCCTCAGAATAGTAACAATGGAATAGGAGGCAAAGGTAAGAAGATGGCAAAACAGAACGATAAGATCAAATCCTTGCTGCAGAAACAAGATCAAGTGAACCAAACACTGTTGCAAATGATGCAGGCCCTCACTACTACAATCACCAACATTAGATCAGGACCTGATAATGCATATCAGGGTAATTCTAAACGATATAGAGGGGGAAATCATAGCAAAACTTCAAATGGATCGACTCATAGACCTTCCCAACCCGCTTTTTTTCCTAGGACAGAGGCACCACATGAAGGAGGAGGACAGAATCAGCCTGATTTTAGCAGTATTCTACAAGATTACATGAAGTTGGACAATGTCATTCGAGTCGAGATTCCCTTTGATCAGTTCAGCAGTGCTAATAAAGGATTTGGAAGTGATGGAAGACAACCTTCGCAGTGAGTCAAGAAACTTTCACTCCCAACATTTGATGGTTCAGGGAAAGTTACTGTACGTGCATGGATGCAAAAGTTAGATACATACTTCTCTTTCAGCCCTATGACCGAGGATGAAGTTGTCAAGTTTGCCATCCTGCATTTGGAGGGTATAGCCCACGAATGGTGGCACCATGGCATTCTGACACAAGGGTTTGACCTTGTTACTACATACGTTGATTTCACACAAAAGTTTATGGAGAGGTTTGATAGAAGGGATCCAGAGGTGTAATTCCAAGAACTGACAAGGGTGAAGCAACTTGGGACAATGGATGATTATGTTGCAGAATTCCAAAGGCTAGCTGTTATGGTTCCAAATGTTTTAGACAAGAGACTCATGTTCCTTTTCATTGAGGAGCTATCAGAAGCTTTTCGTGGCTTAGTAAGAGCTTTAGAGCCAACATCATTGGAAGAAACCTCGAAGGGCCTTAAACCTTGAGGACTCCACCATGAAGAATAAACCTATGATCAAGAATGCACCTATAGGCCAACCAAAGAAGCCACCTCACGAGATTATTCCTCAACCAATGAAACCACCACCAAGGTCTCACGAGATGGACATGTCTAAGAACGAGCTACGGAGAAAGGGATTGTGCTACCATTGTAGGCAACCTTGCGTACGAGGTCATAGGTGTAGAGGAAAAGGACACATTCACTATACTGAGGTAACCTTTGATGATGATGTTGAAGAGGGGGAGGGTGAATTCGAAGGCTTTACTAATGAGGAGGTGCACATAGAGACACTGGCGAGAGAACATTTAGGAGGCACTCTTGCATCACTTTCAGGAGGACCTAGGTATCATTCTCTCTGCATTAGAGGAGACTTACAAGGACAAAGGGTGACAGTATTAATCGATAGTGGAGCCACCCATAATTTCATCAATGAAGGGCTAGTGGCTAAGATGGGCCTAAGGGCGGAAGATTTCGAAGGATTTAATGTAATAGTCACAAATGGTTACACTATTCCATGTAATCACCAAATTCAACAAATGGAGTTGACCATAGGAGGACACAAGACGCAGGATGATTTCTAAATAGTTGGGATTGGTGAGACAAATGTGGTCTTGGGAGTGCAATGGCTGCACTCGCTTGGGGAGTTCACAACAAACTGTCAAACTCTGTGGTGAAGTTCAAAGCTGAAGGAAAATAGGTCATCCTTCGAGGATTCTCCAAGGCGGGCCCTAAGGACGTTTTGACCAAGGCAACAAAGAAGATGAGGGCAAGAGCAGAGACATTCAAGGATCTGGATCTGAAGTCGATTGAGGGCAAGCGACATTCGAGTGGGGAGGACTATCATGTCCCCACAATTACCTAACATAATTTTGGAGGGAAAACCAAACAGTGTTTTTTAAACCCTTTTGAAATTTTAAAATAATAATTAAATAATAATAATAATTTTAAATAATAATATAAAATTTAAATTATTAAAAATAATGAGGTGGTGGGCCTAGCTCGATTGGCTAAAGCATCCTGTTGCAGGCAAGAGGTCATGAAGTTTAGTCTCCCCACTGTCCCCGTGGTACTGAAGGGCGTGTCGTGCCAGGGTCATCGGTCACGTGAAAAAAGTTTACAAGGCGCACTACAGTTTATAGGGGGACGGATACCCAACCAATTCTTGCAATCTTAAAAAAAAAAATTATTAAAAATAATATTTAAATTTTGACCGACTCCTTCTGGCAGTGATCCTTTGGACAGTATTTATCTTGGTTTGTTTGAATTGCTATGCATCTCGATGGTTGAAGGAATCAAGCAAATAGGGTGCTGAGACAGAAACCTTCACACACCTGGCACTGGGTAGGATGAAAACGTTACCCATGTTGATTTCTTTTTCCATCTCTTGCAACGTCATTTCTAATCCTTGCTCCACTATTATTTCAGGACTTCATCAAGAAGACGGATGTTGGTCTTGAGGCGAGGCGACTCACAATTAGTGGTTGAGCCCCTAGCTCTGGCCACACGATCATTCTCCAATCCTCTGGGCGAGCATTCCCTGACCCCACGGTCATTATTCGAGCACTTGGCATATGAGTAACATAGCACCATCACTATCTTAGTCGCAGGGAGCCACTAGAGGATACTCAACTGCAGGTCCAACGATCACATCAGCGAATCACTACTAGTCACTCGCAACTCACTAAATTCATCAGATCTTGGTCTAGTGACGGCATCTGACTATTTGGTTTAGTGATTTGGATATGCTTGGAACTGTCGAAGTAATAACTACGGGTCTGTGATTGGAGCCTATGATAGCGTGATCACCTTGTATGTTAGTCTTTGCTATCCACAATAATTAATTGCAGATCTGGGATTCATATATCCTTATTATTGGTTCATCATTGCGGGGTGCTATCATTTATTAATATCATTTAGTGTTTTTTAGTCTTCTTGTATTTGATCTGTGCCAAGATCCGTATTGAGGTTGTTAATCTGTGTGAGACATTTATCTTATATTGCTATTAAAGATTACTCACCTATGATCAGGTTCTGAATGCAAATTCGTGGATTATTATTATCACACATGTTGTTGGTGCAGATCTATGTTACTGTTTATTGTTCCATGTTATTGTTTCTTCACAGTAATTGGCAAATTCCAGAACTTATGGTTAGTAGATCTCTATTATTTATCTATATCAATGCTGGGTGCATTACATTCCCAAACACCTCATTTTGGTCTTTAT
Organism: Sequoia sempervirens; assembly: GCA_007258455.2. NCBI lineage: Eukaryota > Viridiplantae > Streptophyta > Pinopsida > Cupressales > Cupressaceae > Sequoia > Sequoia sempervirens. The sequence continues at coordinate 13,626 of VDFB02217928.1, forward strand.
AAAGTAAACTAGGTTATCCTCAAGGAATCATAAATAAATTTAACATAGCAAATGTCACATGCCAATGAAGTTGTCGACATAAGTGCACACATATCTAAACAAATCAAATCAAGTATCTTCTTGATCTATGATCACTACTAGAGAAAGTTGTATTGGCATGCTTGCTAAGTGACCAACCCTTGCACACTCATGCCTTTTGTATCTTTAAGTCTAGCAATCATAGCACCATGTCCTTCAAAAAAGTCAATGCTCCATAGTGCAAGTGACCAAGTCTCTTGTGATGTTAGTCATTGCCATGCACTAGGGCTCAATGTTTGATTGGATCAGCAAGCAACATATAAAGGCCACCCTCTAGCCACATATCAACAAAGATCCTAGTTGTAATGACTTGTTGATAATTAACCTCAACCACACCCATAAGATCTACAATGGCTTGCTCTAAAAGCAAGTTTTAGTTAAATCAAGAACATTTAAGACATCATGAAGTTCAAGATTGTCATCTAAAGGCATGCAAAAGGAACAAATCATGTCCATGTAACTGGATATGTGGCATCATCACCAAGCTCCACCTCTACGCCTACATTTTTCTTCTTAAGCATGTTGAAATTCTTCTTATTGAAAATCTAGTGCCTCAATGCTCCACTATTCACATACCACCCCACACCAAAAATGGTGTTTGTAGAAAGCAAGACACCATGGAGAAGGTTGTCTCAAGCCTAGATGAAAGCTCTTCATTGTTGAAGCTTATGCATTCCATGTAAACTACTTTTGCTACTACTTGCCCTTCCCCTTCTATTCATGACACTATGAAGCATAGTGGCAATTATGGCATTTGATACACTTAATATGGCTCAAATCTTTCTTGCCCTAATGAGAAGAACCACAATCCTCCTCTTTCTGACCCTTCTCAAGTCCTTTCTTACCACCTTTCCTCATTTTCCTAATGAAGGCTAGATTCTACCTCTCTTCCAATCTATCGCAGTAATCTCCAATCCAATCTATTGGATGAAATCATCCCAAAGCTTCTCAATAGTGGGAAGCTTCTCACGAGCACAAACACCCAAAACAAATAGATCCTAGAATGGATAGAACCCATTTCAATTTAAGGGCACCAACTCATCATCCTCCACCTTAACCCCTATAGCAACAAGTTGATCTAGAAGCTCAATGGTCTGCATAAGGTGGCTAGCCATTGTGTCTGCATCACTCATGTATGTGGCATTGAACTTATTCTTTAGTAACATCTTGCACAAATTGTTCATGCTCTAATACAAAGGGGTCAAGGCATCATACATCTCCTTCAATGTCGTCTTCTTTGTGTTGTGAGGGATCAAATACTGCTTCACTAAATCTAGGTTGATTCACTTCGCCCTAGCCAACTTTTTGTCATGTTCAACCAATTGAACAAGATCAATAGGAGATGCAACCTTTGTCTCCACGAAAATCCAAAAGATCAACCTCCAATAGAATTTGCAATCTGCACCTCCAAGGTGTAAATTTCGAAGCACCCTCTCAACAATCACACAATATGAGGTCAAGAGAAAAAATACTACTAGGTCCAAGAGCATGCTAAAACCAAACAGATCAACCAAGAATAACTACGACCAGCAACCTATCACAAGTGCATAGGCATCCCACCCTACAACCTCTCAAAAGTTTGAATCACTTCAATCACTGAAGCAAGGGCATCACATCCACTAAATTTCTCCAATAACTCTCTCATAGGTAGCAACACATTCCATACACAGATCTAGAAGACTTCAAATTGTCATCATCTAATAACATGTTAAATTTTCAAACCATGGTAAGCAGATTATACACTGAGAAAACTAACCCCAACTGCAAAATATCTTAAAACAAAAAACTCAAACCAAAACAGCAGATCTGAGTACTCTAATCTAGAAACACGCACTACAGAAAATATGAACAGAAAATATTCACAAATCTGATACCTCAATACTACATGAATCTTCTATTAAAAATGAAAAGTATTACATTGCAATAGCTCAACACTCAAATATGCTCTCTCTATTTGTTTCAGTGGTGTGCCCTAGGTTGCTTTTATAGAACATGAGAACTCTAGGATTTACAATGAAAAATCCCCATCTCAGTGGACTGCCTAGGCTAGGAGAAAACTAGAGCAGAAAAGCACCTTGTTCTAAAATGAAAACAGCAACTTCTCATAGAATTTAGAATTCAATCTAAATATAAGAAAAGCAAGCATTGTCATGCTAAAAGATAAACAAAATGCACCTGCTCAAAAATAATAAAGAAAAAAAGAAAACAAACTGATTGCTGCCATGAAATGAGTGTGCCCTGCTGAAGGACAATGGCAGCCAACCAATATGCACATAAAACTAACGAATAATGCATAGTCTATATTTGTAAACATAAGATATAGCATAAGATAAATGACTGTTTAGAAATCACATAGGGAAGCACATTAAGTAATTACAAATTTATGAGGTTAATCATTAAAAATGGGAGAGAGAAAACAAATCCTTACTTTTGTTGGGTCTTGCAAATCTTTGAAAGCCTGATTCAATCTTGTGAAAACTTGGTGTGCTTCAGGATGGGAGCACTCATCTGGATGTACAAGAAAAGATAGCTTCCAATACCTATCACATGAGAAAAACATTTCAACAATGCAGTTCTTGTAATAAAATATCACCTTCTGTAAAATGGCACACAATAAATATAAGGAAAAATCAATAGTTAATGATAAGACAAGTATCCATCACATTTAATTCATGCAAGGAATCAGATCAGACTACAGAATATGCATTAAAATTCATCCCCCAGGCCTATAATGTTCATGATCAGTATTAATTCATGCCAACCCATTTGGTTTAGCCAAATTAAGATGGTAGCCCAGAACCTATTCATCCCATTCAATATAAATACATAATAGATATTAAAAAGAGTTGTTTCTCAAGAAAAGAGAGCTCAGTCACATAACCACATTCATCAGTGAGCAGAAGAGGTATTTTTATGTCAATAATCAACTGTAGACACAGAATGTGCATATTAAAAATCATTCCCCAGGCGTCAGTATTAATACATGCATCAAATCATGTAGTTTGGTCACATTGAAAAGCTATCCCACCATGCATGCATGCCACTCAATATGAATACTTCCAATAGATGTTCAAAATGGTTATCACTTGTGAAAAATGATCTGTCAGAACCTCTAATTAACAGCCAGCAGAAGAGGCTTTTCTGTGTCAATGAATGACTCTTAACAAGAAATCAGACCATCCCACTGGATATGTATGTTAAAATTCATCCCCAAAGGCTTTAAGGACTATGATCAGTATATATATGTCTGTTGGAGACAATGAGCCAAACCCAAACCATAATAAGGAGCTTACAGAAAAAGCCTTGGTCACAAAGGGGACTGGTAGCTTAATGTAGAGCAACCAAGCATGTACATGGGAGGTCCTAGGTTCAATTCCTAGATGGTCCATGGATAATAACACAGTATCAAAGCCAGACTTGAAGCAATGAGCACCAAAGTGCGACTCAAGTGGGGATGTCAAAAACAATGAGCCACACAACCATAATAAAGAACCTACCAAGTTCAGCTGGTCCATGGGAAATAACAATATCAAATCATTAAGTTATGACTACCACCAATAAATTCAACTCAATTTGAGTATCCTAATTAATATTGAAAAAGGTTATTTTTCAAGTAAAAAATGCTTTGTCAGATCCCCTACTTCATTAGTTAGCAGAAGACGCTACTTCTGTGTCAACAAACTCCAAACGACTCGCACTTTTCTAGACTTTACACTTGAATATTGCCTTAAATGATTGGCAGTGTCTATTTAAGATGATGAAACATGGAGCAGGAGTGTTGACTGCCAACCATACCAACATCATCCTTCCCATATCATGGAAGTGTAATGTTTCCACTGAGTTCCAAACTCCTTGTACCCATCACAGCTTGTAACCTTCAACAATGTCTCTAGATTGTTTGCTGCCTCCAACTTGTGACTCTACAGCCTGCTTACAATGAAGCAAAAAGGTTTGCTGAAGAAGGGACAAAGCATAATTTGCAACTTCCTAGCTTAACCTTTGATCAACTAATGTGTCCTAAGCAAAAAAGCTAGACTGAATTTTTTTTTTAAATTGACATTTATAATTTCTCATATGACTCCCAGCATGCCTTGAGGCCCGTGTATTGGTTATATGAGAAAGAAGAATAAAATATTTTAGCTATGTTCCACCAAGATTCTCAGTGTTGATGTTATTTGAGCAGCGTCTGTAGCATTCTTCCAGCGATCTCCTTTGTTCTGATAAATTAAATTAGTAGCCTTTGTCTATTTAATTTATTGAGTGTTCAAGAGGCACGATTTTTGAAGAGTCGTCATTATTTGTTAAAGCCGTCATATGTTATGAAGAGACATCATTAACTACCTTTAACAAAGAGTCACGTATGAATGAAGAGATACAATTTGTAATTGGAGGCCGACCTTGAAGAGACACGATCTTATGGAGGAGGCGCAATTTTTGATACAAGGCCGACATGCTTTTGGAAAGACACGTCTCTTCCTTTCGTGGTGTATATATATTCAATGAAACATTGTTGTTCGGAATTAAGTTCAATTCATTCGTTACACTTCAGTATATCTTTCTTTGGCGCGAATTCTGTACACATTCTTGGTGCGAATTCTATACAAGGCAGATCGAGTTCAAGAGAAGTTCAATATCATTTCTGCTGAGATTATCTTCATCAGATTGTCTTTTATATTGTATCACTTTGATGTGCATAATTGGTCTCTATTGTAAAGGAGATTCATTTATTGTTCAATAAATAAGAGATATATTGTTGCTGGGTTTTTCTCCCTCAAGAGGAGGGTTTTCCCAGGGTATCTGCTGTGTTATTGTGTCTGATTTTGAATTAATTTTCTGTGCACTTATCTGATCACTAAATTTAACATGGTATTAGAGCGGGTTTGAAGAAGATCGTGATTAGATTCGTGCTTTCACAGCATTACTCTATTCTTTGTTGAAGGTTCTTGTCTATCTATACATCATTCAAGATGGTGAACGGATTGAAGATCAAGGATAGACTCGATGG
>VDFB02217931.1:0-22478 GCA_007258455.2 Sequoia sempervirens
CACAATGAAGGTTTGTGTGGTTTTGGCCGAGTTTTTTGCCACCCCTTGACCCTACTAGAGGCGTTGCCCCCAGACCCCCACAAGGGGCGTTGTCCCTTGAATCGGTTAGGGGCATTGCCCCTTGACCCCATTGGGGGCATTGCACTCAAACTCCCATTGAATTCATTTGATTTTCTAGGTACTCTCCAAGTCCAAGTTTCCAAGTTTGCTTACAAGTCTTCATCTATAATATCGTCTAGTTCTACCTCTCCCCTAGTTTTCACTAGACATGGGAAAGAGGAAGATGTAAATTTTTAAAATATATTATTGTAGTATTTACTTTCATTTTTACAAAATCAATTTTATATTTTCATTTTGTTTTAGACTATCAACATTAGCACATTCCACACGAGGATGCCATTTTGTACCCAATTTGCTTTCAAATCAATCAAATACTAGACTCAACTTGTTTCTTTTATGTACTCATTTATTGACTCATTAGATGCATCTTATCATTGAATTTTGTAAAACAAAGCATTTTTAATGAAATTTAAGCAATTTTTTAAGTTGCTGAGTTTTTTTGTTGAGTTTTCACCGAGTCGAGTTATCTGGGCTCGTTGAGTTTTTGCAATTGACGAGTTTTTCAACTATGGTATAAACAATGTCCAAACAATGTGTATGGCCATCCAACAAGTAGATGATAAAATAAAATAGGGGCAGTGAATGATAATGCTTTTGAAAGCCCAAATACAAATGTATATATCAATGAACTTAACATCTGGCAAAGTTAATGCTAATAAAATCTGAATATAAATATGTTGTCTTAGATGTGGAACAACTAACAAGGGAGCCTTGAAAGGACATAAAATGATGTAAAATATTAACATACATCAAATGAATGAGTATAACAGTTTAACAGTCAGGGAAATGTGTTTCCTATAGTGTAACAGAAAGATCACCAATGTCTTTGAAGGTTGAAAATAACCCACAATATGTTTAAATGTATGTAGCAATAAATTCCCAAAGGGTTTCATGGACTACCCAAAACAAGAGTAGAGATAAGAGGAGTTTTGGAGAGCTCTAGAGACTATAGAATAGTTTTAAATAGTGTATAGATTGTAAGTGTATGGATTAAAAAATGAAGAGGGTGTTAAAAGGTTGTAATAACAACATATAAAAAGGTAGGGCAGCCTGTGAACAAGCTTTAGAAGACTAGAACTAGCCTACAAAGTGATCAACAATGTATTTTTAACCTGCCAAAGAACTGTTCAAACATGGACGACAATATGAGAAGTTTTGATAAGCTCACACAAGAGTTATAAACTGGTTTACAACCATGTTTATGGTTCTCTAAAGCATAAACCAACATATAAATGACAGAAACAAGCAATGATAATGAACAATGTGCTTTGCAAAGCACTAATAAAGATGTACAAGTTGATATTTAATCATTGGAAGATTAATATAATTATTTTTAACTAATAATTTCTAATGATATATAAATTGCCACACTTATAAGACAATGAACACATTTTCCTTTGAGGGTTGGAAATAACCTGCAATGTATGTAAAATGTGTGATAGTGTAAATTTATTAGACCAATAGACTCCCCAAAATAGGGATGATGATAGAGAGGCTTTGGAAAGCTCTCCCATAAGTGATCAAATTAATTCTTAGTATTGTCATGATTGTAATGTTTTAACAATAAAACTATTCACATATATGAGTTGCTATAAATGAAGAACAACTTACAAATGGGCCTTAGAAGGTTGAGAATGACTTGCAGAGTAAGTCAAATCTATACACTCTATTTTCTCAATGCTCTAAGGGGAAATCCAAAATAGGGGTGGTGAGTAACAATGGTTGTCTAGCATAAAATAGAAATCCAGTGTCACCTCGATATTATTGATGGTTTTGTCATAGAATAGAAATTTAAAAAAATTCAAGATTTGAGCAAGTTGCAAACTAACTTTTTGATAGGTAAGGATGAAAATACATAGGGGAGTGAAATGAGGCTATGATAGTTTCTAGGTCATCATAATCATTTATCTAAATTTGTGTCTTAATGTCACTTTGGGTGTTATTGGTCATTATTGAATTTTAAATTTTGATGCATTTGTAATTGTGTAAAGTTAGATATTTATCAGAATTAAATTTGGTAAATTTTCAAAACACAAAAATGGTCACCATAGTTTGTAAATTCAAATTTTAAATTGGGTCCAAATCAATTCTTTCAGAGGGAGGAGAATGGTGTCGCCTTCGTGCACAGGTGAGGCTGTGTGCTTGCTGTTGCTTGTGCCGGCTTCTATCCTGTGTGTCTGCGTTCAGGTGTTTGGGGGGGCGTCTTTTGTTTCTCTATTTGGTGGGAGATGGCTGCTGTGCGTGGGGTGGTATGGGGGTTTGTGTGGGAGAAGGGTTGGTGGGAGCTGGTGCGGTGAGGGGGAAGGGGGTGGTAGAAGCGGTGGGGTAAGGGTTTGGTGGAAATGAAGTTGGCTGCGTGTAGGAGTTCGGTGAGGGGATATGTCAGAAGCTTCCAAAAGTTTGGTGATTGCCGGGGCAAGGCCATCTCAGGCGTTTTTGGCCGCTATGCATGCTCAAAAGTCAGATTTGTCCTTTGTGGGCAAGAGCTCTAAGCTCAAGAAAGTGAACGGCTGCTTGCCGCAGAGTCAAGATCGCCCTGTTTTGGTTATTTCTCCCGACTCGATTCAAGATGACATCTTATTAGAGCCAACATGTTTTGATTTGTAAGTTTTTGGGTATCCGTGTCCCTCTCTTAGCTTTAGAGTCGTGGATTCATCGAACTTGGTAGGTTGAAGGTGATTTCGATCTTTTGGTGGCTGCGAATGGCTATTTCATGGTTGATTTTTCTTGCATCTCGGATCGTAATCAGGTTTTTGAGGGAGGACTGTATTTTTACAATCATTTGGGTTTGTTCATTAAGCCCTGGCATGGAGGTTTTAATGCGGCAGAGGATCTGCCTACACGGGTCCCTATTTGGGTTCGTCTACCTTGGCTGCCATTGGAGTTTTGGAGGGAGGATATTCTGCACTGGATTGCTGGTTTGGTGGGGAAGCCGGCTGCCATTGCTCATAATACTCTAGATAAAAAGGTATTCTCTTATGCTCACATTTATGTTGAAATTTATTTAAACAACCCTCTATCGGATTCTTTGGAAATTTGTATTGGCTCTGCCTCATGGATTCAACAGTTAGATTATGAGTCCCTTCCTTTTCGATGTCGCTTTTGTCATGAGTATGGACACCTTCAGTGCCAATGTCCTCGGACACCCAAAGCAGCGGGGGTTTCTTCTTCTCCCTCTTCTGGGCCTATGGTGGAAAAGGGGGATAAAGGCAAGGCGCCTGTGGTTGAGGGTGGGCCTGATGGTTTTATTCCTGTTAAGCTGAGGGCTAAAGGGAGGGGGAAGAAGCAGGCCTATAAGGATAGATAGAGTGATTAGGGTTTCAATCGTTTTGAGGTCCTAGATAATCAGGCCTTGGAGGAGGGGATTCTTGTTGAGATTTCTTTTGGGGCCACTGGCATGGATGTTGGGCTAGATCAGGGCTGGAGCAGGAAATTGTTGTTCAAAATTCTCCTCCGGCTTTGGAGCAGGGGATTTCCATGCCTCCTGGTGCCTCTGCAGATGTGCAGGATGATATTGTATTGGCAGATTTAGCTAAGGAGGTGCTCTCTTCAGGTAAAGATCAGGGGTCATCCCTTGCTTTGGGGGTGCTGCAACGCCCTCTCAAGAAGGGACATTTTGAAAATTCTTCTAAAGTTGGTCATAAGAAGGATGTGGACAAAATTAAATCTACTGGGGATTTGTTGGTAGAATCTGGGTCTGTTAAGACCATTGAGGCCCACTTCTCTCAACCTTCTTCATGATTATTCTTTCATGGAATGCAAGGGGGTTGAATAACACCTCCCGTAAAAAGGCTATTCAGGATTTGATTGTGGTTCATTCTCTTGATATCGTTTGTGTTCAGGAGACTAAGCTTCGGGTGGACCTCATGCTTCAACATGCTCCTCGTATTTGGTTTTTTGGCCAGTGTCAGTGTATTGGTTCTAGAGGAAACTATGGAGGTTTGGCTCTCTTCTGGGATCCTTGTAAGGTTGTTCCTCGTTGGTTGATTTCTAGCCAATCTGCTATTTCTGTGGTGGCTTCGGTTTTGGAATCTAGTGAGACTATTTTGGTTAGTAATGTTTATGCCCTGATTGACATCCGTGGTAAAATTTAGCTTTGGGCTCATATCTAGTATGTTAGATCTTGTGCACCTTTTCTACCTTGGATCCTAGCTGGTGATTTCAATTCTGTGTTGAGCTTGGAGGAGAAAAGAGGAGGGCTGCCTAGGTTGGGTCCTACTTCAGATCTGTTTCAGACTAATGTGGATTCTCTTGCTTTGGTTGATGTTAAACCCTCTAACGATATTTTCACTTGGAATAATAGATAGAGTGGGTTTGAAGCGATTTTCGAGTGACTAGATAGATTCCTTGTCTTTAGTTCTTGGGTTAGAGGTAGTTTGGTCACTTGCTTTGAGATTCTTGACTAGTGTGGCTCTGATCATTGGCCAATTAAGTTTTTTGCTTCAGCATTTCCAAATCCAAAGAATCCGCCTTTCAAATTTTAGCTTATGTGGCTGCGTGATTCTTCTTTGGGAGATCTTGTTGTTCAATGGTGGCAGGATGGTGTCCCCGTGTATGGTACAACTATGTATTCTCTGGTTAAGAAGCTGCAATATGTCAAGTATCATCTCAAGCGATGGAATAGGTCGTGTTTTGGTAATTTTCGGGCCAGGAAAAGAGAAGCGCAGGATCGCCTTATTGTTATTACTCACCAGATTTGGGATTTGGGTTTCTCCGAGGCTCTTGGGAATGCTGAGGCCCAGGCTCTAAATTTGGTGGAGGAATGGGAGCTTCGTGAGGATATTTTTTGGAAACAAAAGGCTAGGGTTGATTGGCTTCAAGAGGGTGACAAGAATACTTATTTTTCCATCATTCAAGGTAAGCTCACTAATAAGTGTTTTTATTTCTTCTCTTCTTAATTCTCGAGGGTCTTTCATCTCTTCTCGCAACAAGCTTGTCTAGAGAGGCCTGCTGGCTCTACTTCCCCAATCTATTTATCGAGGATTCTTCTGCAGAGGCAATGAAGAAAAATATGTACTTGCTTTCTGCATCTCTTCTTTGATCTCTCTAATGATTTCCAATGTTTTATTCGCCGCCACTCTTTATGGAAGTGGGAGGGGAGGTTGTGTTTGGGATGAATAAGGGAAAAGATCTTGGCCCTAATGGTTTCCTAGTTGAATTTTTCCAAGAGTTTTTGGATATTGTGAAGTTGGATTTGTTGGAGGTGGTTCAGGAGTCTCTTCATAGCAAGCAAATGCTTCATGCCCTAAATGCTACTTTTTTGGTTCTCATTTCTAAGAAGGAACGTGTTGATAGGCTTGATTTCTTTAGACCTATTATGCCCAGAATGTGGGGAAAGATTATTACAAAATTGATTGCCAGAGTTAAACTTGTTTTCCCGTGATTATTTCGGGAGAGCAAGGCTTTGTGGTAACACCCTAGATGGGTGGTGGCTGCGTCTGGTGGTCATTCATCTCTATGGTAACCTCTAAGATAGTCTCAAGTGTTTGCCAAGTTGATATGGCCAGTTTATGATAAAGTTAAAATGGTTTTTTCTCGTAAGATTCACATGCTTGGTTTTCTTCCCGATTGGGTGAGCCGGATTTTGAGCTGACTCTTCCTCCTTTTGGTTAATAGAATGGTGAACTCGCTATTTTTGTAATTAGGGCCTCGCTGTAGACCCCATCTCCTTATTTGTTTATTGTAATGGGTAGAGGGCTGGCCGCTTTCAACTGCTCAAAAATTTGATCCATGGTGGCGTGGGGTTGGGCTTCACAACACTTTCATCTCAGCTTGTGGATGACACTTTATGGGTTTGGCTCAGATTTGGAGGCTGAACTCAGCAAGCTTTGGACATCTACCTATACTTGTGCCGAAAAGTCAATGAGCGTGTCTTCATTCTTCTTGCATACCCTGTGCTATCCAGCCGATTGCATTTATAATGCGGTTTCAAATTGGGTCTCTTCCCTTTATCTTTTTGGGTATTCCTTGTGATGTTGGGTGTTGTAATCGTCTTCATCTTCCTCCACATCGGTAGCTCATGTGCAATAGATGTAGAAATCCTACACCGAAGGTGAATAGGGAGGGAAGATGGTCCCCTCCTCGTCAAGGAGTCCTAAAAATCAACTCAGATGGCTCTTCTCATGGCAATCTGGGTCATGCTGGCATTGGTGGTGTTGGTCGGGATAGCTCTGGAGATGTTTAGTTTATCTTCTCTGTTTATAAGGGTCTTCATTCTAATAATTTAATGGAGGCTCAAGCCATTTTATTGGTTGTGGAGTAGGGCAGTCAATTGGGATGGCGAAGGATCATATGTGAGTCTGACTCTCAAGTGGTGGTGAATTTGCTGAATAGGCAGAATTTAGCTGATGTGAGCTGGCAGTTGGCATTGATTGTGGAACAAATTTTCACTCTCTGTGCTTCTCTGGATAATATTACCTTCACTCATATTCCTAGAGAATGGAATGGTGTTGCTGACTGTTTGGCTAAATGGGCTTCTGATCATATTCATGATTGGAATTTGGTGGATCGAGGTCAACTTCCCCCGGATTTGTCTCAACAGTTGGATCACTTGGTTGAACTTGATAGGGCTGCTTAATGCCCTTGCTTTGTAACATTTTCTTGTTTTAATAAATTTTTACCCCTCCTTGATGTTAATCAATTCTTTCTCAATTAATCATTACTTGTTGATCTGATCATAAAACATTTTAAATTTGACAATAAAATGTTGTATAAAAAAAACACCCAATAGATTAGGACATATTGCATGGTTGCTTACTATCTTTGATCCTTGTTATAAGACTGTTAAATTTGATCCTAGGGGTTTTACCTAAGGAGAAGATCGTTGCCTAGCAAATTCCTCAAACATGTTTGTTGGCATTGCTTATTTTATAGATTCAGATTACAACAGACAAGGTGAACAAGTTTCAGATGATTAGAATTCCACATATCATTTTCATGTGTAGATGCCAAATTTTACAAAGTTTACTTCTACGAGCATGAAGTTTAGTTATGTATGTGTAAGTTCAATCGAAAAAACACCACTTAGCCATCTATTAGAGCATTCCAAAACTAAATCTGATGTCAAAACACATTTTGGATCACTGAACTGTAGTTTTCAGCCAAACAACATCAAGCCATATACAAAGTTAAATCATTTTTTGTCATCTCAAAAAATATACTTATATACTTAATTACTATCTCAACTCCTTAATCTAGAGCTAATAACTTACTTCCGTCAAAATTATCACTTTATTTGATCCTTGCACAATTTCATACTAATTTCATACTATCTTTGATCCTTGTTCTAGGAATGTTTTTATTTGATCTTGGGGGTTTGATCAAAGGAGAAGATCATTTCCTAGCAAATTCCTGAAACATTTTTGTTAACATTTCCTATTTTATAGATTTAGATTGCATCAGACAAGGTGACTAAAATTCTATATACTAGTTTCATGTGTAGATGTCATTTTTACAAACAAAGGTTGCTTCTATGAGCATGAATTTTAGTTATCCATGTGTAAATTCAATCTACAGAAAAACACCACTTGTCCATCTATTAGAACATTTCAAAAATAGATCTAACGTCAAAACACATTTTGGATCATTGAACTACAACTTTCAGCCAAATAACATCAAGCCATATACAAAGCCAATTCCTTATCATTTCTTGTCATTTCAAAAAATATACATATATATTTAAATTACTGTCTCAACTCTTTAATTTAGAGTTAATAACTTTCTTCTATCTAATTTATCACTTTATCTTAAAAGATTTAAAAGATTTTTATCTTTTTATATATTGTAGACATTGAAAAATGTCCTAAATGATATCATACACTCGAATCAAGTATACTAAAATAATTTCCGTTCAAAACCCATCCTCTTTCACTTAATTAATTGAATTAGCCTAGCTAATTAATTAATTGCATCATTCTCATCTATTAACCTAACACATTTAATTAGGATAATTCACCTTTTTTTCACACTCATCTTATTAAATAAAATAAATAATACTATTTAATTTAATTCCCTAAGTCATCTTATTTAATTAAATAATCCTAAGTTTAATTAAATGTCATTTCACCTTTCCCCCATTCATTAAATCATTTAATTTAATGAATATCACTTTATTCTTCTAAATTCCCCTAATTGTATGATTAAACCTTGTTTAGTTAACAATTAATCTAATTTTCCTCCAAAAGGAGAATATTCCCTCCCCTTTCGCACAATTAAACTTTGTTTTAATTAGCAAAATATTTATTTCCTCACCCATGAATATTCCAAAGAATATTCCCTCTCCTCCAATCATTTGAAAAAGGGATATTCTCACTTGGCTTCTTGAGCAAGCTAAACTTGTGACTTCTTGAGCAAGTCACCTTGTGAACTGTGTGTGTAGGTCAAAAGTGTGTTTGGAACAAATGGGAACCCTTGATTAAATCCAATCTTGTATTCTCACCCGTTGATGAGAATCGATGATCCATGCATCCTATTTCCTCCAGCCTTGATCGTTGATTGATATGTTTGATCTCAACCCTTCTTTTCTCATTTTCTCTCCTATAAATAGAACACTATTTGGAGACAAATGGATCCATCTTTCAATTGTAGACTTATGTTGTTGAATTCACTCACATTCACATTCATAATTTACTCACATTTAACATATTTTAGTTCACTTTTAGTTGCATATTAGCTTTAAGCTTCCATTAATGGATTCCATGCATCCACCTTAGCTTGTTTATAAATTAGGGTTTGAATCTTTTAGCTTAGAATAAGCTTAGCAATTGCATATTTAGATCAATTTTAGCATAAAATCATGTTAATTTAGCTTGCATCATGTTCAATTTAGCATAAATCATATTTTCATCCACATATCACAACAGTTTGATTGGTTCTCTTCAATAGAATAGATTGAAACAAGCTCACTGATCACGAGATTGGGAAATGGTTGTTGTTCCACATGAACACGACACCAATTCCAAAACAGGATAAGTTTTGAATGGGTTAGAGTAGGCATTTAACTGTTTTTGTAGTTTGTAGTGTTCATTTTTTAATAAATTCTCAGATTAACTTTCATTTGAATGATCTTGTTTGAGATTGAGTATTAGTGCCTAGATTATGCTTCGATTAATCATGGATCAAGCGTAATCAACCCATACTGATAATCCTCAGTCACATATATAAAACAAATTTAATATAAACAAAAACTATAATATCTTTTAAATAGATATATTTAAGATATATACTAATTTACAAACTATTAAATACTTTTAATTTTTTTTGATTCATAAAAAATAGATTATAATCCTTCTTTATCTCTACCTAAATAAAAAGAAAAAATTTTACTAAATTTTCATTTTGATTAACAACCACTATAGACATAATAACTTTAAAACTTTTTCAATTTTTTTTTACATTGAATGAATGCATTTACAAAGAAGAAAGTGCAATTAAAAACTGTACAAAGTGAGCAAACAGAAGAAATATTACACATTGTAGAACTGTACAAACATCCATAACTCTATACAAACTCTCTCAATTATATCCCAATAGAGCTAAATTCCAATAAAGCTCACAAAATTTTACTCTGTTTCAAAGAGAAAATAGGTCTGAAAAAAAGCCAAGTCAATCCAACATAATTCACATGTACTTAATTTTATCTTTAAAGGTACCATATTTGTACAAGTTTGAGAAGTAAGATGGTGTCTGGTGCATTCTGGATGACCGTTAGATAAGGTCCCACAATTTCTTTGGATTATTTGTTTCCTTTTCCCTTTAAAGTGCCTCCTCACCAAAAGTATTCAGAATTGGTAGATATTTACACCCATTATTTTATAAAACTTGTGTGCAATTGTTTTGCCACAAGTTTCCTGTTAACTTGCATTCTTGTAGGTCACACATCATAAGTATCATAAGTACAAAGAGAAGTGAGAAATTTAGTACATTAAATTGGAAAGTATTTTCTTTCCCCTATGAAGTGACATGGATATGAAATATGTGAAAGTTAGTGTTAGAGCGAATAAAATCTGGGAAATACATGGAGATCCTGATACTCAGCCATTCCTAGATGATCCTGTTTCAGATTTTCTTGTGCCTCTTCATTTTTCAAACAGGATACCCTATGATCATGCTACTATGCAGGAGTTTGAAGTGTTGGAATACTTTGAATCTTTAGATGAGGATGACGAGGGTTCTTCAGATGCTCCTTCTTCTCCATCAGAGATAGTTGATGTACCTTTCCTTCAGTGATTCATTGTGCAAAGTCATTGATTGAGACTCCTATCATTCCTGTTCTACAGGACCATTCATCTTGTGTTGATGATTCATTGAGCATGTACATTGATTCATCACAACTAGTATTTCATTGTCTTCCTGATTGGGATTTGTATTTGTCGGACATTGGTTCATTGTTCGTAGAATATCATATTTCAGATTTGGAGGAAAAATTTGAGGGTATATCTCTCCTATTTGATGATAGTTGTGGTACAACTATTGTCACTCCATCTTAGTCTTTGGAGAGTGTTTAGGATTAGTTTCCAGTGGTGCCTTGTTTGTCACCTATTGTGATTGGGCATGTTCCTGATTGGTTCGTGACATCATCTTCCAAGGTCTTGGCGACACATGAGCAGATTCCAGAGACATCATCATACATATTCATGCTTCTTTCTTTCAATTCTTATTTGGAATGGGAAGCATACCTACATTTGTATTTGGTTTTGTTTCTTTGGAAAGGGAGACAAGTTGTTTGTCAACACTAGATCATGTTTTGTCTTCAGACACTTACCATTTTTGCAGGTGATTACACATTGTGGGGGGGCTATATAGTCTCTCTCTTTCCCTCTTATGGGGGGGTCCATTGATTGTATATATATGATGTATGTAGTTCTTGGGGGATGTGATTGAGTCCTCCATCCATGCATCATTTTTGTTTTCTTTTCTCTCTTTTGGAGAGGGGTTTTTCTCCTTTTCTTCGGTTGCGAGAGATTTCTTTTTTGCATTGTAAATGGGTACCTAATATGGTTGCATCTTCATTTTTTACATTTCCATTCTCCCTAAGTTGTATTTAAGGGGGGGTGTTAGAGTAAATTACATTTACCTTAGGCTTAAGTTAACTTAGGCATAATAATTTTATTAATCCGAGTGGTTTATTCCCGTGTGGGTAGTTTTCTTACCTGTCAACATTTTCGTGACTTTAAAAAGCCTATACCATATGTAGATTATTCATCTCATTCTATTCACTCCTTATTTGGTGAAATGGCAGTGTTGTCTCTCTCATTTTTTGTGAAGGTTTTCTACAGTTGATATTTCTTGAGTTATTCACTCTAACAATTAGTTTTCTTGCTAACAATTACTAGGCCATTAGTGATTGTCAAATATAAAAAAAGTCTTTTTTAAAGGATTGGATTTATCTTCAACATCTCTTATTTTTTAAATATCAAAGTTATTGTTGTATATATGATAGTTTGTGTGTAAATATTATTTGTATTTCAAATATTTTGATCTAGTTTAATATTCAAGAGAGTTTCAATCTTTTTCGAGTGTTATTTCATGTTAATTTTTAGGGATGCAAAAGGTTCATAGAAGGTGAAATGTGTATTCATTACAAATAAAGAAACCACATGCAATGAAGAAAAACACCTCTAAGAAGATCCTAGATAATTTGGTACCTCTAAAGAAGAGAGGAGAAACCTAATGTTTTAGCTGATAAATAGTTAATTGTATGAGGAAAAATGGAAAGATGCATGTAGAAACCTTGAAGATAGACTTTGATAAACTAAGGAATTTTTGAAAATGATGTGCAAAAAATTAAGTTCACTCTGGTAACATTATTTGAACTAACTCCATCAATCCATGACATTGACACAAATTGGAAGAGAATGTTTTGTAATAGTGAATAAAACGAGGAATTAAAAAGAAATTTAAATGATTGAAATGGAGGATAATACATGCAATGTTTCAACAATGAGACATTTTTTTAATTCTAATCAAAAGGAAAAATAGGTTAGAAAGGAAAGTGGGGGAAATGGTTATGTAAGCTGTGAGCTAGAAGGTTGAGAATTTATACTTAGTTTTAAAATGGATGAGTAACATGGGAGTTTAGAATCTGTGATCTAGTAGCCTAATATTATTTATTGTCTACAATCCAAACAATAAGGAGTGAATGTCTTCAAAATATAAGTTAAATCAATTATAGATGATCCATAAACTCAATAACATAAGCATATTCAAAGTCTATAGGTTTTAGATCTTTTTATTACTTATTTCTCAAAAAAAAAACATCAAGAAACTTAAGACTTATAAGTTCTTGTTGATGCTTAGAGCAGCGTCGGGCTTCTCTTCTAGCCCCAATTTTTGTGTATTAAAGAATAAATTAAATGATAGCCTATTGACTATTCAATTTATTGTGATATCGATTGGTGAAGAGGTGCTTCACCTTGAATATTATTTAATATTTAATTAATCTCTCTTGAAGCCGACTTATCTCATCCACCACCTCTTGGAGTCACAACAATTTTATTGGAGGCCAACATGATGTTCTTCAAGGGATGCGATCTCTCTCTTGTATATATACAAGTCACTCATTGTTCATTATATATTCATTCATACATTCACATTCATCGTGTGATTTCATAAGAGAAGTGCGAAATCAGTCAAGTGCAGATTGAAGTCTATAGAAGGCCGAATTATTGTGCTCTTGGAAGGGTGATATTTTCATCAAGTTATTGCATTGAATTGGCACTATTGTTTGGCCTTGTGATCGACCTCTTTGTAAAGAATTTTGTTGTTCCATATTCAATATCTAAGTGATATATTGTTGCTGGGTTTTTCTCCCTCAAGTGGAGGGTTTTCCCAAGGTATATGTTGTGTCTATTTATTTGAATTTGAATTAAAATCTGCTTATTTATATCTGATCCTAAAACTAACATGCTATCAAAGTGGGTTTAAGAAAGATCATGATCAGATTTATATAAGCAGCTCTATCATCCACTCTTGTTCTCATCTTCTTGCATCTATCTTATCTTTGAAAATGGTGAACGGGATCAAGATTGAAGATAGGCTTGAAGGTGCTTCCAATTTCACATCTTGGAAGTTTAGAGTAATTCTTTCATTGGAAAAAAATGAGATTGTCGAGTTCGTGGAGAGAAAAATTCCAAAACCTTCTGATGAGAATGAGAAGTCCCAATGGAAGAAGAATTGCACTAAGGCGAAGAAGATTTTGGTAGACTCCGTGAAGGACCACCTTGTGCCGATTATCTCCAAGTTAAAGACAACAAGGGAAATGTTCAAGACCTTGGAGGAAATGTATGAGATCAATAATACAAGTAGAGCTCTTGCATTGAGGCAACAACTTCATGATGTCAAGATGGCAAAAGGAGATTTTGTCATCTCCTTCTCCATGAAGATCACTGAGTTGAGAGATCAACTCTCTACCATTGGGCATATGGTTGATGATAAGGATTTGGCTAGGTTGGCGCTTAATGGTCTTCCTCAATCTTGGGAACCATTTGTCCAAGGTATCAGTGGGAGATCAAAACTACCTAAGTTTGATCACTTGAGGGTAGATTGCATCCAAGAAGAATCAAGATTGGCTGTGAGAGGCAATGGTAAAAGTTCTACAAATGAAGACATTCATGTACTTTCCTCTCAATCTTCGAAGAAGAAAGGAAGAGAAGGGAAGAAAGGAAACTTCAAGAGGAATAGAGATAAAAGATCAGATGGTGCCCCTGCATCTAAGAAGAAGGACCTCTCCCACATACAATGCTTCAGATGTGACAAGTTTGGTCACTATGCAAAAGATTGCCCAACCAGACCTAAGCAACATGCTTCAGTTGCGGATGTGGGTGAGATCTCTCCTCAAAAGGAGTCAAGTGGATTTCTTTTCTATTTTTCCTTGTCAAGCAATGTTCCAATGAATAACAACACGTGGTTGATTGATAGTTGCACCTATTGTCACATTACTAGATTTAGAGAACATCTTTCAGACTTGGTGGAGAGAGATACTAGTGTTCAAGTCATAATTGGAGATGATGCATGCTATTCTGTGAAAGGTGTTGGGACCTTTTCTCTTCACTTAGATTCCAACATCCCCTTGCAGTTGTGTGATGTGCTATTTGTACCAGGCATCAAGAGGAACCTTGTCTCTATCTCAACCTTGGAGGATGAGGGATATCAAGTTGCATTCTTTGAAGGTAAAGTACTTGCATGGCTGAAGAACTCAAGCATCAAGACTGCCCGAGTGATTGGAGTTCGACATGAGAGTCTCTACAGACTTTCCACTCGTCCATTTCAGGCCTTGTTGCATGATTCACCAAGTTTGTGTGAGCTTTGGCATATAATATTTGCTCACCTTCACTTCAGAGCACTTCCAACCATGGAGAAGATGGTCACAGGCCTTCCTAAACTCAGCGAGGAGCATGAAGGTACTTGCCGAGGATGCGCTTTGGGTAAGAATACTAAAGGAATTTCATAGTAGTGAAAGTAGATCTAAATGTATTCTAGATCTTGTTCATTCTGATTTATGTGGTCCAATGTCTGTTGCTTCTTTGAGTGGTTTCTTGTATTATGTAATTTTCATTGATGACTACTCTAGAAAGACTTGGATTTATTTATTAAAGACTAAAGAATCTGAGGAAGTACTTGAGCGATTCAAGGAATTTAAAGCTCAGTTAGAGAACTTGTCCGGGAAGAGGATCAAAGTTCTAAGATCTGATAACGGAGGGGAATACATATCTAGAAGCTTTCGTAAATTTTGTGTTGAGGAAGGAATTAAGAGGGAGTTTTGTGTTCCCTACGATCCACAACAAAACGGTGTAGCAGAAAGGAAGAACATATCTATTGTAGAAGCAGCTAAAGCCATGATTCATGATCAAGATCTGCAAACCTTCCTTTGGGATGAGGCATCTAGGACAGTTGCGTATGTTCAGAATCAGAGCCCTCATCGTATCTTGGAGAACATGACTCCTGAAGAAGCTTTCACGGGTGTGAAACCAGAATTAAGTCATTTGAGAATCTTTGGTTGTCCTGTGTATGTTCATGTGCCTAAAGATAAAAGGAAAAAATTGGAACCATCTGGCAAGAAGGGAATATTTGTGGGCTATAGTAAGTCTTCAAAAGCCTACAGAGTTTACATTCCAGGTTAAAAATTGATAGAGATCAACAGGGATGTTACATTTGAAGAGGATGTTGCATTTAAGAGATCTAAGGGCACTCACATGGAGATAGACAATGAAGACCAAGAGTCTCCTCAGGACATGGAAGTTGACCATACTCCTGAGATTCAGAGGGAGGTTACTGATCTTAAAGAAGATGATGATCTAGTTGAGCCTTTGGGACCTACTGATGGGCCTACAAACATTGTTATTGGTCGAAAGAGACCTCTATGGGCTAGACAAACAATGTAGGAGGCAAAAAAGTTTGCAGCCCCTAGAGGAACATTCAGAGAGAGCAAAAGACCTCACAAGTTTTCAAGCTATGTTGCATTAATGAGTCAAATGATTGAATCTAAGCCTTCCAGTGTTGAGGAAGCTTCAAGTCAACAAGTATGGAGAGATGTTATGGCTGAAGAGTATCAATCTATTCTCAAGAATGATGTTTGGGATATAGTACCTAGACCAGAAGGGAAATCTTTTGTATCTTCTAAGTGGCTTTTCAAGATCAAGCATGCGGTTGATGGAAGCATTGAGAAGTACAAGGCTAGATTTGTGGCTAGGGGGTTCTCTCAGAAAGAGGGAATAGACTATGAGGAAACATTTGCACCAGTTGCTCATTATACCTCCATCAGGACCATCATTGCTATTGCAACAACTAAATGATGGAAGTTACATTAGATGGACAGGAAGATTGCATTTCTAAATGGTGTAATTGAAGAGGTGTACATTGAGCGACATGATGGATTTCAGGTTCATGGGAAGGAGTCTCATGTTTGCAGATTAAAGAAGGCTTTGTATGGCCTTAAGCAGGCTCCTCGTGCTTGGTATGAGAGAATTGATAGATACCTTCCGAGCTTGGGTTTCTCCAAGAATGATGATGATTCAAACTTGTATTTCAAGGTAATTAATGGTGAGTCTTTGATTTTGGTTCTCTATGTTGATGATCTATTTCTTATTGGAGAAGAACACCTCATTATCAAATGCAAGAAGGAGTTGGCTTCTGAATTTGAAATGAAGGATGTTAAGTACATGCATTACTTCCTTGGTTTAGAAGTTTGCAGAGGCCTAATGAGATCATTCTAAGTCAAGGGAAGTATACAATAGACATCTTGAAGAGATTTGGTATGATGGATTGCAAATCTATGTCTGCACCTATGGAAACCAATTTTCAAGAGTTTAAGGAGGCTACAACTAGCTCAGATCTAGTGGATTGTTGATGTATCTAGTCAATACTAGACCAAATATTTGCTATGCAATGAGTGCACTTAGTCAGTTCATGTGTGAACTAAGGAAAATACATATAGTTGCAGCGAAACATATCCTAAGATACTTGCATGACACAGTTGGGTATGGCTTGCGATATTCTTCTAGTGTGGACTAAGAGTTGCATGGATATTCTGATTCTGATTGGGCATGGTGTGTTGTTGATCAAAGAGCACCTCTGGATGTTGTTTCAGTTTGGGGTCTGCGATGATCTCCTAGTGTAGCAGGAAGCAGTCTTCAGTGGCATTAAGCACCACAGAGGCCGAGCATATTGTAGCTTGTGTGGCAGCTCGAGAAGCAGTGTGGCTTTGGAAGCTTCTTGTAGGATTGTTTGGACAATCATTGGAGCGACTGTCATTCATTGTGATAATCAAAGTTGTGTGAAGCTTTTTGTCAATCTAGTGTTTCATGATAGAACCAAACATGTTGAGATCAAATACCACTATATCAAAGATATGGTATTGAGGAAAGCTATCTAGTTGAAGTACATTAGCACTGATGAGCAGACGACCGACATTCTCACCAAGCCTCTCTCCAGAGTAAAGTTTGTGTACTTTCAAGACAAGCTTGGAATTATGGAGAATGAAGCCCTAGCTGAGAGGGAGACTCAGCTTTAGTGATCTTCTATGATTTGCTTTAATGCATTTTTCTCTGTGAGAGAAATTTGAGGTGTAAGCCCTTGTTTAATGCATCTTTCTTGTGAGAGAAATTTGAGGTGAAAGCCCTTATTTCCACCCTCTGGGAGTAGCCATGGTGGATGTCATGTGAGTGACTCCATGACAACATCATGTGAGAGAGTTCATGATGGTTTTCTTGTACTTGTATTTATTCACCCTCTAGGAGTAGCCATGGTGAATGTCATGATGTGATGACGACATCACATTGAGTGATTCCGTGATGGGCATTTGTGCACATATGCTTTACCATACATGGGAGTAGCCATGATGGTTGATATCATGCGAGTGACTCCGTGATGAGCTTCTTTCACATTTGGGTGTAGCCATTGTGGATGTCATTTCATGACATTAGTTAGTTGGAAGTATTTCTCCCTAGCTGAGAGGGAGTGTTGATGCTTAGAGCAACGTCAGAATTCTCTTCCAACCCCAATTTCTGTGTATTAAAGAATAAATTAAATGATAGCCTATCGGCTATTTAAGTTATTGTGATATAAATTGGTGAAGAGGTGCTTCACCTTGAATATTATTTAATATTTAATTAATATCTATTGAAGCTGATTTATCTCATCTGCCACCTCTTGGAGTCACAACAATTTTATTGGAGGCCGACATGATGTTCTTCAAGGGATGCGATCTATCTCTTTCTTGTATATATACAAGTCGCTCATTGTTCATTATATATTCATTCATACATTCACATTCATTGTGCAATTTCATAAGAGAAGTGCGAACTCAGTCAAGTTCATATTGAAGTCTATAGAAGGCCAGATTATTGTGCTCTTGGAAGGTCGATATTGTCATCAAGTTATTGCATTGTATTGGCACTATTGTTTGGCCTTGTGATCGACCTCTTTGTAAAGAACTTTGTTGTTCCATATTCAATATATAAGTGATATATTGTTGTTGGGTTTTTCTCCCTCAAGTGGAGGGTTTTCCCAGGGTACATGCTGTGTCTATTTGTTTGAATTTGAATTAAAATCTACTTATTTATATATGATCCTAAAACTAACAGTTCTCACTCTAAAGAGAATCTATATCTAAAGTATGAAAGTTTCTACTTTTGGAGGGAATATAACTTATCAAAGGAAATCATGATTTTTTTTTGAAAAATGTTAGGGTTTTGAATAATGATATATTAAAAATTGAAACTATCCATATAAATTATCATAATATCATTTGGATAAAAAATTAGGGTGTTGACAAGAATACAACTTAAAAACAAAATTGTATTGGAACCTTGATTTTTTTGTTTTACACATTATTTTTAATAAATGATCAATATAAAAAAGATGGAATAGGTACATATAGAAAATTTGAGAAACTTAAAAATATAAAGAAAGTGAGATTTAAGATTTGAGGATGTGTAGGATATGTAACAAAATCCCCCACATGATAGGATTCATTTGGAGACTTACAACCTAATATAGTGAAGCATGAAAAAAAGTGGACTTATTACATTAGGAAAGATAATTGGTGATAACATTTGGATGACTAATTTTTTTATTAAAAAACCTTTCATGATTGGACACACTTGGGACATATCAGTGACATTTCATCTCACTTGGAGCTTCGAGGAAGCTAAATCCCTCTTTCCACTTTTTTGATGTTTTCCATTAACTCCTTTGCTAACACATATATCTAGAAAATTCTTTTAGGATTTTATTGATAAACATTTAACAAAAATAAAAGTGATGTAGGGATTTTTAAAGGTCAGTTTTTTTTATTTAAGTGGTCATTTGACTCTATTTTCTTACAATTGAATATATTAGAGAGGTCCACGTCTCCACAACTTACCCTAATCAATTACATTCTATTTAGACATTTTTCAAAGTGAAATCAATCATCTATGGCTCAAATTTTGCAATTTAATATATTTAATATTTTTTAAATATTTTTAGAACTTAATTAGTGGAATATTA
Source organism: Sequoia sempervirens (assembly GCA_007258455.2). Taxonomy (NCBI): domain Eukaryota; kingdom Viridiplantae; phylum Streptophyta; class Pinopsida; order Cupressales; family Cupressaceae; genus Sequoia; species Sequoia sempervirens. Next base: position 19,108 of record VDFB02217931.1, read on the forward strand.
TTTTATAAATAATTTTAAATCAATTTGGTCAAAATTAACCTTTTCAAGGAGACAATACTTAGTTTTTAGAAAAAACAAGAAGTGTGTCATTTTATCCAACCTAATTTTGAAAAAATAAATTGAAAAGATTAGATATAAATAAATGATTTTCCAAATAACCTAACTTGGTCAAAACATATGAAATTCATTTTTTTAAAAACATGTTTCCAACAAAACCTAGAGTATGACACAACTTTTGGACTTGAAACAAATCCCACAATTTAAAAGTTGTAAGCTTTTTGCAAGCTCAAGACTTCGAATTGCCTAAATACAACGTAATCCCAAGCAATTTTGAAGGGAGTGCAAATTTGAGCTAGAAATTTTACCACTTATCTAACCATATCAAATCTAAATTCAAAATTTAGCACTTTTCCATCTAGTGGATTTTTTTGTCATTGCCACTATTTGGCCCATCATGATTCTACACTCATCCATGGACAATATAACATTAAGGTGGCATTGGGGATAGTAATATTAAATTAAATGAATTTTAGCATTCATTTAAAATTATATTGCTCATCCCTTCTTGAGAAATCCAAAAATATAATACAGTCAAAGGGATTATGGAGCACATCCTTTATAATCTATATTTGGTGAAGATATATATTCTTAGTTGAGACCATTGATGAAATAAGTATATTTAATTCAGCATTTTCTTCTTCAAATATCTGCTTGAATCTAATGTGCTTCAAGTCTAATAATGAGTAGCTTTATAAATTATCTAGATGGAATTCATACAATTAAGTGTGAATGATATCAAGTCTCTCTTGATGAAACCTAGGATGAAGAAGAATCATTAATAATGCAAAATATTACAATAATTCTTTGGCATTGCAATATTATCCTTCTTTTGTATAGAGAGAAACTAACAATTGCTTTAGTTCCTTAATCCTACAAAGAAAATGTATCCAAATTTACTCTTCCATACATCCGATTCACCAACATAGTAAGTATCCAAATAAATAAATTGAAATTTGGACTTGCTAACTTCTTATTACTGACTAGAAGAAACTTAAGGGTATACTTGTCATATTAAGGTATATTCTTAGCAACCTAAAGGTGGAATTTATTTAAGGTGTCTAAATGCATCTAGAACAACACAAAAAATAAAAGGAATATTTAGTCAATTGTGACAAAGATAGATACTAATACCTACAAAATATTTATATAGAGTAGAATCCACCAAAGAATACTTAGGTGTTGTATTAGCTTGAATTTGGGGCTACCATAGGCATAAGAGATTTTTATTGATACTAAAGACCAAACCTCAAAAGAAGATACAAGGTATATTATATTTGTGAGAGAATATTACTTGTTGGAGTCTAAAAGATCTTGTCCAAGAAAATAATATAGAAGGCCATTTTTCATCTCAAATGAATCTAAGTTCTAACTTCATCTCACTATAAGAGAAGATAACACTCCAATAATGTTCGTATTGTCAACATACAAAAAAATGAGGATGTGACCATCCTGGTGACACACATGGATATTCTAATACTACTCAAAATAATATTATATAGTACAAATAAAGTGTGGATTTTCTTGTACCATATTTGAGTGGTTTGCTTAAACTCATAAATATTTCTTCAATCCACAAACAAGAGGATTAGGTATTTTCCTATTGAAAATAAGAGGCCACTCCATGTAGATGTCTTCATGTAGGTTACTATGAATAAATATACTCTTAAAATTCATTTATTAAATTAACACTTATAGGAGGTAGCAAGAGAAAGTACCAAATGGATAATATGATTATGAGAAAGAAATAAAATTCTCATTGTATTCAAATCTCTCCTTTTGTAAAAACCTCAAGTAATAAGGTGTGTCTTGTGTTTTTCAATAATAGTATTAGAATTATATTTCATTTCATCCTACAATATTTCCATGTTTCTTATGAGGAATAATCTCCCTCGATTTACTCTACATGAAAACATCAGTCTTTTTATACAATATCTTCCCAAGTCAGATGGCCCTTGGTTTGGTTGTAGATGATATGATCACTATGTTGAATTGTAAGACATCTATTGATGCACCCAATAATAGGGAGGAAAATAAATGGAAAATGTGTCCTTGCAATAGAATATATGTCAAATCCAAACCAAGGATTCTAAACAATAGCATAAATCTAGGATGATTTCAAGCAAGAAAAATTATATATACATGAAAAAGGAAAATACATGCATAATTTGATTTCTATATAAAAATTTCATGATTATTCATAAAACCAAAGGACATATACATGTGTTGCATATTTCAAAATAATTTTTAATAGGATTCCCCCTATGGAATGAGTCTCATCAAGTGGAAACACAAAGCAATCTAACAATTCATTTCCATAAAGGAACAAAAAAATCCCAATCCCTTGTAAAATAAACTCCCAAGATTCTTGTAAAGTAAAACATACTCCTAAGCTTCCTATAAAAATAAAAAACCACAAGATTATGGGTGTGTGCAAGAAGTTGAGTCCACTTTTTGGCCAAAAAGTGGAAGTGTTTTTCTTGATTTTCAGAATTTGACACATTTGACCTTAAAATTTGAAACACTTAGAGATGAAATCTTTAAAAAAGTCACTGATCATAAAATGTAGTGCTCGGAGTCTAGTTTCCAAATATGTAATTTATTTCAATACCCAGATTGTACAAATTGAGTTTTAATAGGCATTTCTAAAAACCACTGTTCAAAAGTCATTTTTTTTACCATACCATGCACGTGTACGACATCCATATTTTGACTTAAATTATCGTATTTTTCTAAATCCTTTTGGGAAATTTTTATGACTCATTGAAGCTTGTCTTGATATTTTTTGTAATTTTTATTGAATATTTTTTTGTTAAATTTTTATTAGGCAGTTTGTCGTTTTGAAAATCGTCGTGTATGACATGCATAAGATGACCTAAACTTATCATTTTTTGATATATATTTTTAAATTGAAAATAATTTTCTAAAAGTTTGTTCGTGCAATTCGTTTGTCAAAATGTTATGTTGATCAAAAGTTATAAAATAGTAAAACCACGATATTTAAAGTTTATGGACCAATTTTATTATAAATTAATTGAAAAATAAAAAAAAATAATCCAATTGCAAAAAAAATTACATATTTAGAATCTGCATTGTTTCATCTAAAAAGGGTTTTAATTTCGTTAGAAAATTCTACAAAAAAGGTCGTCAGCCATATGTCCAAAGTCGGTATTTTACTTTGACATTGTTAGAACCTTCAACTTGCAGGTCAAACCAGGTTGAAGGCCTAGGTTTGGACTTCCAATGCTTTTCCCGAACCAAAAACCTAGGCAAAAACCCGACCACAATGCAAAAAAAAATTCAAATTTTAAAAA
>VDFB02217932.1:0-46582 GCA_007258455.2 Sequoia sempervirens
AGAATAGGAAGAATGACACAAAGAGAATGAAAACAAAGAAAAATCCTTTTGGGTCAAAATGGAAGAGATCTAAATGTTTGAATTTTTGAAATTAAGTTGTCTCAACCTTGGCAATTCCTAAGTTGTTTATTTATTATTACTTTAGTTTTTCCCATGGATAAAAAATCATTTATGTTATTAAATATGACCACTCCATCAAAAGGGGCGTGAGATTTTGAGTTGGCACTTTTTCAACATGTCAGTGCATTGAAAATTAAGTTATTTGTTGTTACAAGATGCCCACATAGTGGTATAACATGGGAATCCTATTTTAAAGGATGTTACATGATAGATGATATGGCAAGTATTAGGGCTAAAAGTGGGGGATATCATTTTAGACATGCTAATAAGATCTATGATAGGTGTAAGAGAATCTTTGCATAGCTATTGATGGTTTACGATGCATGTAAGAGCATCTCCTATTTATAGGGATTTTTATGGCAACTTGAAAGGTGTAATGTCATGTAAGAGATTATGTTTAGTATGTAAGGGGTTGTATGGATTTTTACCATGGTTTTTTCAAACCTTGTTTTGACCCATGGTATTTTTTTATGGTGGTATTTTGAGCCCCCATGAGTCTATATATTGAGGGGTTGAGTTGGAGACACTATGGGATGTTTTACACATACATAGATGCTACCAAATTGAAGAGGAGTTAGAGTGGATGTATTGTAAACATACTTTTTGTTAATACAATCTATTCATCTCTTCTTTGGTGGAGTTTTTTCTTGAAAGGGTTTCTCCATGCTGAACATTGTGTTATGTGTTCAACTTTCTATTGTTCCATTTCATTGTTATAGCTAATTTAAACTCCATATGGTTTAGACTACATAATTTAGTTTATAGTAATTTGTTAAAGCTTCCATTATATATATTCCTCGACCATTTTTATAACATTTGGTATCAGAGCTTGGCCAGATCTATGTTCTGGGTGGTAGAAAAAAGGTTTTTTTAGTTTTAGTGGGAGTTTTATTGAGCTACTTTTTATAGTATTTTGTGTTTAACCATGGTTTCAACTTCTAATTGGATATTGAAAATTTTAATGGATTTTCTTTTGAGTTGTGGAAGCTGAAAAAGGAGGATCTCCTTGAAGAATGAGATCAATGGGTAGTTGTAATAAATGAAAAGAAACCTGAAAAATGAGTAACATGAAGATTAGGAGAAGATTGAGAAAAAGGCACAAGACACTATTAGCCTGTGTCTTTTTTATTCTATTCTCCTAAATGTGTCATTGGAAAAGACTACATATGCTTTGTGGAATTGAATAGGTGAAATCTATTAAGCGAAAAGTATGGTAAACAAAATCTACTTGAAGTAGAAATTGTTTTCTCTTAAGATGAGGGACGGTGAATCTATAGTTGAGCATTTAAATTCTTTTAATTTGGTTTTGATTCAATTAGCCTCTATTGATGTCAAAGTAGAAGATAAGTGTATTATGCTTCTCTATTCTTTGCCTGAATCTTGGGATAATTTCATACTTTCTATCACTGCTAACATTGAAGATCCAAAGATGGATGCTCTTGTAGCATCTTTGTTGTCACAGGAAATGAGGATAAAGGCAATGGATAGTAGAGGTGATTCTCTAAACATAGGGGTAAGGAGTAAAGAAAGAGGGTCTAAAGGAGATAAGAATGAGCCTATGGATAATTCTAAGGGAAGATCCAAAACTCCTAGAAAGAAGAATAGAGTGGAGTGTTGGAACTATGGGAAAAGAGGACATGTAAAGAAGGAATGTAGAAATCCAAAGAAACAAGTTCATTCCTCCACAGAGAAATTCTCAAACTCAGGTAATGAAGATAATTTGATTTCTTGTCTTTAGGTTATGAATAATAAAAATTGATTAATTTATTCAAGATGCTTGTTTCATATGACTCCTCACAAGGAGTGGTTTACCACATATGAGAAATATGATGGAGACAAAATCTACCTCTATGATAACTCATCATACCTAAATATTGGAAGGGGTAAGGTTAAGTTGTGTTTCAGTTATGAGAGGATTAAAACCCTTCATGGTGTTTAGCATTTTCCTAGAGTAGCTATAAATATGATTTTAGTTTCAAAGTTGAATGATTTGGGAATAAATGTAACATTTGATAAGCATGGTTGTATATTGGTAAGAGGAATTTTGGTGATAGCAAGAGGGACAAGCAAGGGGAATTTGTTTAGGATTGAAGCCACTATTGTTGTTAACTCCACCAATGTAACTAAAAAATCTAAAAATACTTGTATGATGTGGCACCGTAGATTGGGCGATATTAGTGAGATTGGTTTAAAAACCATTCTAAATAAAACGTTATTAGATGGATTTTCCTATTCTAATGAGATGTTTTATTTTTTGAACATTGTGTTTTCGGTAAACAAAACAAAAAATAATTTCCCTCAAGAAATACTAAATCTAAGAATAAATTAGAATTGATTCATTCAGACATATTTTGTCCTGTGGATGTGGAATCAATTGGAAAATCTAGATATTTTGTCTCCTTCATTGATGATGCTACAAGATATTCCTAGTTATATTTTATGACACATAAATTTTAACTTTTCACTAAGTTTAAATAATTTAAAGCCTTAGTTGAAAAGCAAACATATTGTAATATTAAGGTTTTGAGGTATAATAATGGAGGGGAATATTGTTATAAGGAATTTGATGAATTTTGTAAGAATGTAGGAATTTTTAGACAAAAAAATACTCCTTACACTCTTCAATAGAATGGAGTTGAAGAAAGAATTAATCAAATAATTATGGAAAGAGCTAGAAGTATGATAAATAGTTCATGGCTTGACAAATGCTTTTGGGTAGAATCTATAAGTACTGCTTGTTACTTGATTAATAGATCTCCTTGTAAAGTTCTTGAAACAACACCTTATGATATGTGGGCAAGTAAGAAACTTTGTGTTTTGTATTTAAGGGTATTTGGCTATGAGGCTTATGTTCATGTGCCTAAAGAAAAATAGACTACACTAGATCCTAAAGTTGAAAAGTACATTTTCATTGGATATGGTGATAATGTTAAAGGTTATAAGCTATGGAATCTTGTAACCAACAAAAGCATCTATTCTAGAGATGTGATTATCATGAAGCTTAGTGTTATTTTTGTACCTAAACAATCAAAGGAAAAGGATAAGGGAAAGAGTGTGCATCTTAAAATTAAGCAAGAAGATGCACCTCGAGAGGAACAAAGAGATGGATTTGATGAGGAGGAAGAAGATGAGGCATCATATGAGGTTACTGATCAAACTGAAGAACATGAGGAAGACAATCAAGAAGAGGTTGAGCAAGGTCAAGAATAGCAAGAGCCTCATACTCCTATAATTAGAAGATCCACAAGACAATGGAATCTAGTTGATAGGTATAGCCCACCTAAATTTCATTGCATATTTTATTTAAGTTTTGACAATGAACCTAGATCTTACATGGAGGCTCTCTCTTCTGAGGAAAATGAGTCTTGGTTGAAGGCTGTGTAAGAGGAGATGATGGCATTGGAAAATTGTAACACCTAGGATCTTGTTGATTTTCCCAAAGGAAGAAATCCCATTGGATGTAAATAGGTGTTTAAAAAGAAATTTGGAGTAGATGGTCACTTGGAAAGGTATAAGGCCATATTAGTGGCTAAGGGCTACTCTCAAGATATGGTTTTTATTTTGGTGAAATTTTCTCTCTTGTCTCTAACTTAAATTCTATTAAAATTCTTGTTATCTCTTACTACTGCTTGTGATTTTCATATAGAGAAAATGGATGTTAAAACTAATTCTTTGGATGGGGTTCTTGAGGAGGATATTTATATGCCACAACCTAATGGTGTTGTTTTGAAGGGAAAAAGAAAAAATGGTTTGCAGGTTAAAATATCTTTGTATGGTTTAAAATAGTCACCCAAAATGTGGTATCGAAAGTTTGATTCTTTTATATTGAAGTTGGAATTTCTTAGGAGTGAAGAGGATCATTATATATATATTAAGGTTACAATGATGATCATATTTTAATTATTATCTTGTATGTTGATGACATGTTGATTATTGGTAACAGCAAGGCAATGATTGGTGAACTCAAGAAACAACTTTCTAGTGCTTTTGATATGAACAAATTTGGGGATACTAAATAAATTCTTGGAATGGAAATAAAAAGAGATCATGATAACATAAAGCTTTGGTTGATTCAAAGTAATTATGTTGATACTATTTTGCAGAGATTTAATATGCATGAATGTAAGCCAATTAGTATTCCATTTCCAATTGGTACTAAGTTGAGCTTAGACATGTGTCCTAATACTGATGATGATTTTGACGATATGTCTAGGGTTCCTTATGCTAGTTTCATTGGTAGTTTAATGTACGCAATGGTTTGCACTAGACTAGATATAGCCCAAGAAGTGGGAGTTCTAAGCAGGTTTATGTCTAACCTGGGTAAAGATCATTGGACCTTTGTTAAGAGGGTATTTACATATTTGTGAGGTAATTCTAATTATTGTTTGCTTTATCATGGTACTGATAATGTGGTCAAGTCATTAGAGATACATGGATTTGTTGATGTAGATTGGGTAGGTGACTTGGATAGTCGAAGGTCCACCAATGGGTATGTGTTTTCACTGCTTGGAGGAGCAGTGAGTTGGATGAGGAAAAGGCATCCTACAGTTGCTTTATCCACTATTGAAGTAGATTATATGGCTACTACCCATGTTTATAAGGAGGCATTATGGTTACAAAGATTGCATACAAGTATTGGTTTTAACTGCAATATTGTTTAGGTTAACTATGACAGTTAAAGTGCAATTCATTTGGCTAAGAATCCAATGTATCATGGTCAAAATAAACATGTTGATATTCAATATCATTTTGTTCATGATTTGATTGTTAATGGTCAAATTGAGCTGAAGACAATTGGAAAATAGGAGAATGTTGTAGATGTTCTTACCAAACCTATGAGCATACGGAAATTTACTTGGTGCAAGAAGGTCATGGCCCTTGCTACTTGTGCCTAGTTGATTCCATGATGGTGTGATTCCCATAGCTCTTGCAATGTATTCAACAAGTGGGAGAATGTTAGGAATTAAATTGTCTCAACCTTGGCAATTCCTAAGTTGTTTATTTATTATGAATTTATTTTTTCCCATGGATAAAAATCATTTATGTTATTAAATATTTGTGCTCCATCAAAAGGGACGTGATATTTTGAGTTGACACTTTTTCTACATGTCGATGCCTTGAAAAATAAGTTATTAGTTGTTAAAAGATTCCCACTTAGTGGTATAACATGGAAAGCCTATTTTTAAGGATTTTATGACATATTATATGACAATTGTAAGGGCTAAAAGTGCAGGATATCATTTTGGATGTGAGAATTATCTATGAAATGTGTTTAAGAGAATCTTTGCATAGCTATTGATTATTTATGATGCACATAAGAGCATCTCCTATTTTATAGAAATTCTTTTGGCATCTATTGCATGTTGTGGTTGTGTTGCTAATATGTGGTTGTCATTGATGTCAACACTATTAGCATTAATTCATTTGAAGTTGTATATGTCGAGGATATTAAGAAAATTATAATAAATGAGTTGCAAGTTGTTAGTAGTGAAGTAAAGATCAGTATGTCAATTATTTATGTATGTTGTTGATCAGAGGTTGTGGACTAAAGGGTTTGTTGGTGAGTGTATCTTGTTTATCCACTTAGATTTTCAAAGATCCACGTGAAGATTTGATCGAGTTATAAAGATTTTCATTCTGGCAGTTTTTATGTTTCTTCAGTCGGTGTTCCTAATTGAAGATGATGCTATCTTAGTTAGTACAGTTGTTGTGAATGCTTCTCTTGTTATTTGTGATGCTTGTGGATTTTTCTAGATCATTCTTTATCTTTTTTGCACATTAGCATTGATCGATGTGCTCGTGGTTGGTGATTTTCTCTTGTGTGTTCATGTTTTTTCATTTTCTTGGTCAACATAGTGTTTGTAGCATGTTGTGGATCTTTGAGGAGAAATTAATTGAAGTTTTTTCATGTTGGAGATGTTGATTTGGGTCCTTAGTAAGTTGTGGCCGACCTTGGTTGATTCGCATTGTTAATCTTTAATGATTTGGGCTGACATTTATATTTATTTTATTATTTATTTTTAGGCCAACATGAAGGGATGAAATTTCTTGTTGTGGATATATAAGAGTGATTCTTTATTCAAATTAAAGAGTGCAAGAGGGTGCCAGAGTGTATGAGTGTATGCTAAAGTGTACTTGTATGTGTGAATATCATTTGAAGGAAGAGAAGAATGTGAAGAAGTGTGTAGAAGAGTAAAGAAATGTTCATGTGCTCAACCGTAACTATAAGAAGGCATTAGTAGATGTCGTTTTCTCAGTTAAAAATCCAAATGGTTTTAATCTGAATCTCTTTGTAAGAGATTGTGTCTTCCTTTGTAATTGAGCAGTGAGCTCTAGGTAGTGTGCTTGAATGCATGTGCATTCCCCATATTTCATTTTCATTATACTTTTAACATGGTATAATCTTGTGGACTAATCTCCACCATGATTTTTCCCCTAATAGGGTTTCCACATAAAAAAATCTCAGTGTTATATGTGAGTTTCTGATGTGTTGATGATTTATGATTTCATGGTTGATTATTAGATCTGAGAATGAGATTAATAAGTTGAATAAGTTTTGAATTTATGTGACAACTGATTCACCAAACCCCCCCCCCCCCCCATTCTTATTTTTCTGGCCTTTTGTTGCCAACATCTTGTAAGAAGGTGTAATGTCATGTAAGGGTATGTGCAGAATCATGATGGGCCAAAAAGTGGCAATATTATGGGTATTTGTAGGGTATGTGGTTGATGACTTTTTTTTACCCAAAATTGATGAAACGAAAGGGGTTTTTAGAGGATATTCTCATCTTTCCACCAATATAAATTATTCTTTAATTTGAATTTAATAAATAATTATTATTCATTTTCTATCAGAATTATAACTAAAGTCCTAATCGATAGGCTGGTAGGAAAACATATATAACTTTCAAACGGTATCACATTTTTTGAATCCGAAACATGTGTCACAAGATATGATTCACATACTATAGGATTAAAAAAGTAAAATTTAAATTTCATGAAGTTTTGACAAAGTTAAGGTGGTTAGACATACGAGTTTTTATATTTTTTAAAAGTGGTAATAAAAAAATCATAATTAATTATTTACTTGGAAAAAAATTACAAAAAAAAATGCATCACATCCAAACATGAGTCATCTACTTATATATAAAATCTTATAAAAAAAAATATTATCATTTTATTATGGTTAGGGTGGTCAGACAAACACCTACTTCTTATTTTTCCCCGGAAATTTAAGTACTACTGCATTGAAATTTCAAATTTTAACTAAATAGATTTTATTTATTTTTAAATAAACCTAGTAGTTTAGAAACTACATTCAATTTTCTACAAATTCTATTTTTACATATTTTTGAAATAATATAGATAACTTATTCAAATTTTTACGTCAAGTTTACTAACATTGATTTTTCTGAATTTTTTGCCACTTAAGGGCCTGTTTTTTCCATGATGATCCTGCAAATACCCATAAGAGACTGTGTTTAGCATGTAAGGGGTCATATGTATTTTTACCATTATTTTTTTGAGCCTTGTTTTGACCCATGGTAATTTTTTATGGTGGTATTTTAAGGCCCCATGAGTCTATATATTGAGGGGTTGAGTTGGACACACTATCAGATGTTTCCGGATTGAAGATAAGTTAGAGTGGATGTATTGTAAAAATACTTGTTAATACCAAATATTCATCTCTTCTTTGGTGGATTTTTTTCCTGAAAGTGTTTCTTCACGTTAAACATTGTGTTATGTGTTCAACTTTCCATTGTTGCATTTTATTGTTATAGCTGATTTAAACTCCATATGGTTTGCACTGCATAATCTAGTTTAGATTAATTTCTTAAAGCTTCCATTATAAATATTCTTCTACCATTTTTCTAACACTCGATTCCTTGCATCATCCCCAAAAGGAAAACACAAGACAAGTGAAAAATGATGAAGTTCTTACAACATAAAGAAGAATGTGGATATAAATAGAGGAATGTGTGCAAAGAGAGAGATACATCAAATGAAATAGTACAGGGGATCATATTATACACATGCATTGACATAAAGAAATATCTAAAATAAAATAATGCAAAATACTAGTAAGGCACATGCGAGTCAACTTATAGTAGGTTGCCTTCATCCCAATATTGTTCGGTATATATGGATGGAAAAAAACTAGCCAAAGGGACAATGACAAGTGCTAAAACAAGGAAATGGCTATCTAACCACTTGCGCCCACTAACTTTAGGTGAAGGATGAGCCGAGAATGGATGATGGTATTCTATTCCTTGCAAAAAGGAAATGATTTGCAATGAGTGTAAAATATGCAATAGTGAGTATGCTATTATCCTACAACTATTACATGGCAAGGAGCAATAACTAATGTCACTAATTATAACAAGTAGAAAAAGTATCAACTCGATGCCTATCTAATGGGTATGTGCAGGATTATGATGGGCCAAAAAGTGGCGATATGATAAGTATGTGTAGGGTATGTGGTTGTCGACTCTTTTTTTACCCAAAATTGATGAAACGAAAAGGGTTTTTAAAGGAGATTTTTAGCTTTCCACCAATATAAATTATACTTTTACTTTGAATTTAATAAATAATTATTATTGATTTTCTATTTGAATTATGACTAAAGTCCCCGATTGATAGGCTAATTGAGAAAACATCTATAGCTTCAAACGATATCACATTTTTTGAATCCAAACATGTGTCATATCTTATGCTTCAGATATTATAGGATTAAAAAAGAAAAAATGACCATGAAGTTTTGATCAAGTTAAGGTGGTCGTGACATATGAATTTTATAATTTTAAAATTTGTAATAAAAATTCATAATTAATTATTTTATTTGGAAAAAAAATTACAAAAAAAAATATGCATTAAGACGTAAACACCAAATTCTTCTTATATCTAAAATATTATAAAAAATATTATCAATTCTATTGTGGTTAGGGGTAATGATAGATACTTACTTATATTTTTCCTTGAAATTTAAGTACTACTACATTGAAATTTCAAATTTTCACTAAATAGTTTTTTTGAAATAAACCTAGTAGTTTAGAAACTACATCTAATTTTCTATAGATTCTATTGTTACATATTTTTGAAATAATGTAGATAACTTATTCAAAATTTTATGTCAACTTGTCTAGCTCTTATTTTTCTAAATTTTTCACCACTTAAGGGCCTTTTTTTCCATGATGATCCTACACATACCCTAATAAGATATTCCCACATGTAGTCTTTATCGGTTCAAGATGCACCAAAGTTAATGTTTTATTGGAAGAATCTTTTGTAAGAGTGTTGATATTTTCGTGAAGTAATTTTTGTTTCTTTCAATGGACAATAAACAAGGCCAATAGTTGTTTCTTGCATTTTAGGCTCTATAGAGGCACAAATACCTTGTTCTCTATGACCACATCCTTTTCCACTATACCAAAGTTGTTTCATAAGTTCATAACCTATTCCATAAATTTATTTCATTTCTTTTGGATTCAATGTTTTCTCATAATCAACAAATTTTGTTGTGTAATTACTTTCTTCTTCTAAAGTGGTTGAGGTGGATGCATTTAAAATTTGTGTTGACATTACCACTTTTTCTTTTCCCTTTTTAGACTCTTTTGTTATCATCTTTGACTTCCCATCAAATTTAGGTGTGAAATACAACAATCCCAAATCATGTTTCAATAACATTGTGAACCACTTGTATAGTTGGTGTCAGTGTTTTCAAATAATTTTCCCTATCTTTTTCAAGTTGTAAAGCACTGTAAGGCTCAAGATCAACTTCAAATGTGTACACTTTGTTATTGTAAACATTCTTCATTTTACGATGAAGAGTAGAAGGTGTTAGGGTTAGAAGGAAAATATCTAATAATTAAATGCAGATTTGATCAATAAAATAGAGGAATTAAAACACACACAAAAATTAATAAAGAATTTAAAGTGGTTCACCCAATCCTTGCTACATCCACAAAACCACAACCATCCAATGATTTTATTATGTAGTGCAAAACTTATTACAATCTCATTAATAATCGCCTTTTTCATCATATTGTAACTCCCATCCCAATCCCTTATAACAAGCTTAGAAGCTTCCATATTAGGGTTCTACAAAGTCAAATTTTTTTCTTTCTTTTTTTGGTGATTTTTCCTTTTTAGTGACGACATGAAAAATAGGGAAAACAAATTTTCTCTAGGGATGCTACCCCCAAATCCCAATGAGAATACATGAAGAGTGTACAGTATAGCACAATCAATCGCCACATACCAACAATCTCCTAATTGGTGATTGATCAAGCTCCACACCAACACAATGCCCCACTTAGAGACTAATCCTGGATGCCACTATTGCACTTACAACTCCCACTGGAAATAAGAACCTTGGACCTTGCTTCTCTATTATACTTGAAATCAACCTTGAAGGCCAACCAAAGCTAAAGAGGATCTCAACTTCTCCCTTGTCACCACCTTAGTAAACATATCCATTGGATCGGCATCTGTATGTATCTTTTCCAGCATTACCTATCCATTAGACTCCAACACTAACCAAATGAAATGATATCTCAACTATATATCTTTGGTTTTAGAGTGCAAGGAAGAATTCTTTGCAAGATGTATAACATTCTAGTTGTCTGTAAACAAGTAATTTTCAGCCTATTGTTTTCCCAACACTTCTATGAAAAGTTGCAGCCATATCATCTCATTTTCTACCTCTATTGCAACAACACACTCTCCCTCCATGGTGGGTGATCCCATAATAGTGGTTTACAATTTTTTGCCAAATTCGACACTGAAATAAATTTATTTAACTAAATCTTCACTTTCAGGCACCTATAGCGACTAAACCGTAAGGAATTTGAAGATGATGCAAACTAGAGTTTCATGAAATTTTTTCTATAAATTCTAATTTTTCTTTTTCTAAAAAATTTTGGAATCAGCATTGCAGTTCTTTTTCCATCTCCCTCAAACTAGTTTTTTTTCGTAAAAACAACATTTTTAAAAAAGTGACACTCAATCGTATTACAACACAATTTTTTTTCAATATGAAGGACAAAAATTTTTGAATTTAGATTTTAACTCTAATTTCTAGTGCTCTAATTTGGTTAGATAGTTTTTATTGAATATTTTTCTTAATCAAGTTTGAAGTCAAACCAATTACAATTTAGACATAGCACAACTATATAATGAATTTTTTGTATATATCAAAATTCTTTTTTGTTAGATGAAGGAATCCAATATTTGGTACACTCATATTTTCAAATTTTTTTTATAATCTTCTATTTTTCCACGCGTAGAACAAAGAGCTTGATTTTGAGTGAAAACCCATATTCACAAGAAATAAAAATTAATATAATAATCAAATTAAACACTTAAATTATAATTTTTAAAAAGCTTATAATAAGGAATACATACAAAAAAATAAATTTTAAATGAATTCATTTTGATCCTCCAAAGCGTAAATCAAAAGTGGTTTTATCAGCATTTTGATAGGTGTAAAGGAGACTCTGTTATAGGTATGGTTTAAAACTAGTAGGGTTCTATCTAAGGGGGCTTGGTCTAAGGTGGTTTGATCAAACCCTATTCAATTGGAATCCTTTAAACAAAACTTTTCAAGGTTTAAATCATTATATTTTTTAAAAATATGTGATTTCAACAAAAATAAGGATCTCCCAAAAAGTGTAAACCACTATTGTGGCAACACCCTGGTGGATAATGCAACCACCTTTTGCAATTGAGAAATCCAACTTGATAGTGTTGTCCCACCAACTATAAATACATAACCTATGGTACTCCGCCTGGTATCAATATCCCCTGCCAAATATGAGTCAGTAGAGCCTTTAAAATCAATATTAGAGCCCCCAAAACATAAACATTTATTGTACGTACCTATGAAATACCTAAGAATCCATTTTATTGCATTCCAATGCTCAACATCGGGATTACTCATATACCTGCTAACAACTCCTACAACATGTGCAATATCCGGTCTTATGCATACCATGGCATACATTACACTACCTACAGCTGAAGCATATGGTACCTTGGACATTTTTTCTTCCTCCTCTTGTGTCTTTAGACACATATCCTTAGTCAATTTAACATGACTAGGGAAAGGTGTGCTGACAGCTTTGGCATTCTGCATATGAAATCTCTACAACACCTTTTCAACATTTAATCAACGTGAGATTAATTTTTTTTTCTATTTTTCTTAAGTCTCTTGTAATATTCATACCAATGATTTGCTTTGCTACCCCCAAATCCTTCATAGCAAATGAATTTTCTAACTATTGTTTTAACTCCTTTATGTGATTCATGTTAGACCCTGCTACAAGTATATCATCAACATATACACATAAAATAATGTAGCTATCATCATCGAACCTCTTAAAATAAACAAAATGGTCTAAATTACACTCAATGTATCCATGCTCAACTATAAAGCTATCAAATTTAATATACCATTGCTGAGGTGCTTGCTTCAAGCCATATAAACTTTTTTTCAATCTACGCACCAATTTCTCCTAACCTTTGACCTCAAATACTTTTGGTTGTTCCATGTATATTTTCTCTTCCAAATCACCATGGAGAAAGGTTGTTGTAACATCAAGTTGTTCTATATGCAAATCTTCAATAGCCACAATTTACTTAAAATAGTACGAATAGAAGTCATTTTAACAACTACAGAAAATATTTCATCATAATAAATACCCTTTTTTTGTGCAAATCCCTTTACAACTAATTTGGTTTTAAATCTTTCTTACCTCTATCCTCCTCTTTCAACCTATAAACACATTTATTTGGTAAAGCCTTTTTACCTACAGGCAACTTGCATAATTCCCAAGTTTGATTTTTTAGCAAGGAGTCCATTTATTCTTCCATTTCATGCTCCCATTGAATCTTGGTATCCACCTATATAGCTTCATCATAACATTCTAGTTCACCAACATCAATTAATAAAACAAAATACAAAGAGGGAGAAAATCTTTCTAGACATCTACATATCCTTGAAGATCGTCTAACATTCACTAGAGTTTGTGGTATTTGTTTTTGTTGTTGCTATTGTTGTTGTTGTGGAGCATGAGGAACCAATGGAACATTGCTATTTGGTGTATCATCCAACACTACATAATAATTTTCTTTCTTCTCATGTTGTTGCAACTAATCTTTGTACAACACTTTCTCACTAAATATGACATCAGTACTTACAAATTTTTTATTTTTAAAATCCCAAAGCCTATAACCAAATTCATTAATGCCATATCCAAAATATATACATTTCTTTGATTTTTCATCAAGCTTGGTTCTATTTTCATAATCTACATGTGAAAAATGCTTCACAACCGGTCTTGAGAAAGAATAACTCCACCTTCTTACCTATACATTTCTTTGAGGGACTCCTATTGACACAATCATTTTATTTCTTCTCATGTTGTTACAACTGATCTTTGTACAACACTTTCTCATTGAATATGACATCCCTACTTACAATTTTTTTTATTTTCAAAATCCCAAAGCCTATAACCAAATTCATTAATGCCATATCCAAAATATATACATTTCTTTGATTTTGCATCAAGCTTGGTTCTATTTTCATAATCTACATGTGAAAATTCTTCACAACCAAAGATCTTGAGAAAAGAGTAACTCACCTTCTTACCTATCCATGCTTCCTTTGGAATACCAAAACCAAAAGGATTTGAGGGACCTCTATTGATTAAATAAACAATAATGTTTGCAACCTATTCCCACATGTTTAAAGGCCT
Source organism: Sequoia sempervirens (assembly GCA_007258455.2). Lineage (NCBI taxonomy): Eukaryota > Viridiplantae > Streptophyta > Pinopsida > Cupressales > Cupressaceae > Sequoia > Sequoia sempervirens. The sequence goes on from VDFB02217932.1 coordinate 13,875, forward strand.
CCCATCATGCAATCTCATAGTCTATGCACGCTCCATTATTATTCTATTCATGTGCTCAACCACTCCATTTTTTTGTGGAGTCCTTGGAACCGTTTTCTACCTACAAATACCATTAGAGGAACAATAATTTTTAAACTCTTTGTTGTAGTACTCACCACCATTATCAAATCTGAGACATTTTAACTTTTTACATGTCTCATTCTCAACCAAGCTTCTCCATTTCTTAAAAGTTTCAAATACATCATATTTTTTCCTAAAGAAATAAATCCATACCTTCCTTGTTGCATCATCAATAAAAGTTACATAATAGCGAGAGCCATCAAGAGAAGTTACTTGAGCTGGTCCCCATACATCTGTATGCACAAGCTCCAATTTCTCATATTTCTTATGCTTCCCATTCTGGGAAAACTAACTCTCTTTTGTTTGAAATTCACACAACTTTCACATAAATCCATATTAACACTTTTCAAACCTAGTAAAAAATTCTTTGAATGAAGTAATTTCACACCCTTTGCACTCATATGTCCAAGTCTATTATGCCACAGTGTTGATCAAGAATCCATAGCAACTATCTAATATTTTGCCTACTGAATTGCAACAACTATTCCTGAACATTGATTTTTATATGCAATAGCTAAAGTAGAAGGAACTGTATGACCTATACAAAGATATAAGGTGCCTACTTTCACACCTTTTTCTACCACAAAGATACCTTTTGTAACCTTCCAATTTTTATCACTAAATGTAACAACACAACCTTCATCATCTAGCTGCCCTACTAAGATTAAATTTCTTTTTAACTTTAGAATGTTCCATACCTCATGTAGTATCCAATGATTCCCATTCTGCAACTTAATCTTGATTCTTCCCTTGTCAATAATTTGACAAGCTTCATTATCTCCCAAATAAACTAGCCCAAAATCCCCTTGGACATAATCAAGAAAATAACTTCTATGGGGCATAGCATGAAATGAAGCCCCTGATTCTAACACCCAAGAATCATCAGCATTATCAAGGGAAAGAATCAAAGCATCTTCATTAGATTTATTACTTAGCACATTTTCATTTTTATTTCCTTCCTTTTTGTCTCCTCCTTTATTTTTCTGAGACTCGCAATCTTTCTTTAAAGACTTGGCTTACCATAGTACTAGCAATCCCTCTTGTCTCTAGATTGGGATCTTTTGTCCTTTGATTTTCCTCATGACTTCCCATGACTTCTAGAATTGTTTCCTCTCTCCTTTTTTCTGCCCCTACTTTCTGCATTCAAAATTCTTCTTGATGTGGATGTTCCACTCGAGCTTTTCCTACAAATTTTCTCGCTCAAAATTACACCAACAACATCATCAAATTTCAATGTATTCAAACTAGAAATATAATTTCTAACAACCATTATGAAGCTATTCCATCTTTTTGGAAAAGAGCATAAAATCAAAAGAGCTCTAACTTCTTCATCAAATTTTACATTTACAGAAGTTAATTGATCGGTAACCATATTAAATTCAATTAAATGATCAACAATTGACCCACCTTCTACCATTTTCATATTAAATAAATGCTTCATAAGAAATACCTTATTCAAAGTGGAAGGCTTTTCATATAACTTTGTCATTTTTTCCATCAACTCTTGATTTTTCTTTGTTGTTGTAATATTGGATGCCACCTATTGTGCCAAGCATAAACAAATGGCTCCTAGTGCCTTTCTATCAACAAGATTTCATTCCTTATCACTCACTGTTGTCGGTTTCTTAGCTATTCCTTCCAATGGCTGCCATAAATCCTTCTGATGGAGATAATATTCCATCTGCATCTTCCATAATTGATAGTTCTTCCCATTGAATTTATGTACCTTTAATTTACCCTCACCCACCATTGCTCTCACTTAACTGTGAGACTCCCACTCAACCATGGGACTTTCCTGTAGATGATAATCAAACACAACCTACTCTGATACAACTTGTTAGGGTTAGAAGGTAGATATCTAACAATTAAATGTAGATTTGATCAATAAAATAGAAGAATTAAAACACACAAAGAAAAATTAACATAGAGAATTTAACATGGTTCACCCAATCTAGGCTACATCCTCAAAATCATAGCCATCCAGTTATTTTATTATCCAATGCAAAACTTAATACAATCTTGTGAATAATCACCTTTTTCATCTTACTATAACTCTAATATGAACCCCTTATAACAAGCTTATAAGCTTCAAGATTAGGGTTCTACAATTTTTTGTGTTTTTCTTTCTCTTTTCGATGAAATTTCCTTTTTTGATGATGATGCAAAAAATAGGGAAAACAATATTTCTTAGGGGCTATCACCCCTGACCCCCGCTTTTTGAGGTCTGCTGCCCACAAACCCCCACTAGGGGCCCGGCTCGGCCCAACCACATACCTTGTCCATGATACATGAATAGTGTATAGTATAGCATGATTATTCGCCACATACCAATAGAAGGCACCACATTCATCTCATGAATCCATGGTCTACCAAAGACGAGACTGAGAGATCATGAGGCATAACATAGACTAGAGTTTGCAATGTAACCTTTCTAAATTTAATAGGTAATGTGATGACTCCAAGTGGTTGTTTTCCTATGTTATCAAACCCACAAAGGGATAAAGAGTCAGGTTGAATTTGGATTTTTTTTCTTTAATCTTGTCCAAAAAATTTATGCTAAACATATTATTGGTAGAGCCATTGTCAACAAGGGTCTTCTTTATCCCAATCCGATTATATTGAGACATTATCATGAAAGATTCATTTTGTCTTTTTCTTCTAAAGAAGCTATCTCATCTTGATGGAAAGTAATGTCTAAGTTGGCTAGAGCTATAGCTTGAATTTGGCCTACCACATCATTTGATTGCACATTAGGAGGGGTAGGAACTTGTTCTAAAGCACTTTAAAGCATGTTATGATAACTAAGTGAGGCTTGAATAAGGTCCTATAAGGATATCATAACAAGAGTATATTTGCATTGTTTAACAAGATCATACTCCTTTCCACTGTGTGAAGGAACTCAAGTAGCACTAGGTAAGATAGATTGAGGCAGTGGGAGGGATGTTTGAATTATTTTTCTTGGTTGTGGATTTCTCCTAGTGTTATATGTATGAGCAACAGTAATGTAACTTGGTTTCTATGAAACAATATCATTATCAATAAGCATGGGTTTATTTTCAACTTGATGTTGTTGTGAGGGTGGATAAATGATAATTTTAGGCTTAGGTGATCCAATAATTAAAGGATTTGTAGGAGGTCTAAGAATTAGAGGACTTGAGGGAGTCCTAATGTTCATAACCACAACACACTTGTCCTTATTTTCATTATCTCTTATGCAATCCATTCTTAACCATATCAAAACCACATCTCTTAAAAGAAAACATGCTAACATGAAAAAGTAAGCTATACAACTTATGCAATACTTCAAAAATGTAAACAAATGTCCTACAGATTTGAAGATTTTCACTACTAAAATAATTGTTGGGATGCTTTTTCAAATGACTACACTAAATGGATGACTTGACCTGGATACCTAGAACAAAAATCCCCTAAAATTTCTAGATTAATACAGTTGGTTACTAGAAAGCCCAAGAAGTGCAGAAAACCACAAAATTTTTTAGAAAAGTTGGTTTTTGTAGGCCTCCAAGGACTCATTCACCCAATGGTGAATGGGTCTTAATATGATTTTCTTGGAAACTTTGAATCTGATATTGAAGCTTAGGGACTGTGAAAAATTGTTTCCTATGTAACCCTAATAGGGACTCATTCACCCTATGGAAAATGGCTCTTGGTACAATATTTTTTAAATTTGAATAATGTAATTTAAAAGTGATTAGATGTGTTTTTTTGTTTAAGGTTTCAAACTATAACTTTTGTAGCAGAATTTTCTAGAATTTGATGTTGAAATACAAGTGCAATGAAGGAAAAAAGGTAAACTATAAGAAATTTTTTGAAATACACTTTTGATGCAATTTTTGAATGTGAATGATGAAAAATACAGTAGTATGAAAACACTATGCAAAAATTTTCTAACATTATGCAATTTTTCTTGAAATTTCATATTTAAAATTAATGTGAAATGCAAGTTTACATCTAGAATGTAATGAAAACTAATGCAATTTTGACAACCCTAGATGAAATGAAAACTAATGCAAATACTAGATCTAGGGTTTTAATGGATTCCAATTTTTAGAATTTTGATCTACAAGTTCGGGTTCACCAAATTGAAACAAAATGATGAGCCAATTTCCACTCTATTTCATTCAATATGTAAGAAATAATGGGGTATGTGCAGGACCATGATGGGTATGTGTAGGGTATGTGGCTGACGACCTTTTTTCTTACCCAAAATTGATGAAACAAAAAGGTTTCTTAAAGGAGATTCTATGCTTTCCACCAATATAAATTATGTTTTACTTTGAATTTAATAAATTATTATTATTCATTTTCTATTTCAATTATGACTAAAGTCCTAATTGATAGGTTGATTAATAAACATCTATAGCTTTCAACCGGTATCACATTTTTTGAATTTTAAAGATGTGTCACATTCAATGATATGCATACTATAGGAGTAAAAAAAAAAATGAAGTTCATTACTTTTTTACCAAGTTAAGGTGGTCAGACATACAGTTTTTTATATTTTTTAAAAGTTGTAATAAAAAATTCATAATTAATTATTTACTTGGAAAAAAATTACAAAAAAATATGCATCACATTGGGACATGAGTCCTCTACTTATATCTAAAATATTATAAAAATTATTATCATTTTATTGTGGTTAGGGTGGTCCATTGCACCTACTTCTTATTTTTCCCTAAAATTTAAGTACTACTACATTGAAATTTCTAATTTTCACGAAATATATTTTTTTTAAATAAACCTAGTAGTTTAGAAACTACATTCAATTTTCTATAGATTGTATTCTTACATATTTTTGAAATAATATAGATAACTTATTCAAATTTTTACGTCAAGTTTCCTAACTCTAATTTTTCTAAATTTTTCGCCACTTAAGGGCTATTTTTTCCATGATGATCCTGCACATACCCAACGTGCAACTAAGTTACAAAAATTAAATGTCATCAATATAGGAATCAAAAGTTAGGTTTTAAGAAGGTCAAATGTTGTGTGCTTGTTGCAAAAAGTGATTTTTTGGGCCTCACTAAGGGCCCATTCGCCCTATGGCGAATGGGTCCTGGCTAGGTTTCTAGAAAATCATTTTTGGGTTCTATTCTTCAATGTCTATACTCCTATATCATATTGGAAGATAGTTGAAAACTTCAAAATAAATCATGTAGCTCAATTCTTGTGATTTTAAAACTTTCTTAGCAACTTTGACAACTTTGAAAACTTTTGTAAATTTTCTCTCTAAATGATCTTCAACCTAAAACCTACAATCACATATCAAAGGAGACAAAATTTTTGTTTGTTAGGAAATAGGGGTTTTCCTTGGTCAAACCCAATTTTAGTAATTAAACCTTGAAATGAATGAAAACATGGAAGGAATGATGAATGAAGAAATGCAATGTCACAACTCACAATATCTTAATTTAGACCTTGGAGTAAAAATCAAAAATCTTGCATGAAGTGGCCTCAAAGAATATAGGTCTTGACCATAAACTTTGATATATGAAAATGCTTGAATTGGATCTTGAAATGCTACATCAACATATTAGCTCAATAGAATGAATGATGCATTATGCCTAACATGATGATATGAATCTTGATTGTTGCAATATTCTTGTACAAATCTACCCTTGAATGCCTTAGAAATGATCTTGATCACACTTGCTCATAAATTTTCTATAATGCTTGAAGACTTGAAAAATGCTAGTTAGGTGAAACTAAGTGAAATAGCCTTATATTTATACATAACTTAAGATTAATTCCTGAAATTCAAATATCACAAGCCGACATCAAATCTAGGATTTTAAATCATTAAAATACCACCAAAAACATATTCCAAGGGTGGGTCATAGTTCTAAGTGAGGACCCATTCGCCATGTGGCAAATGGGTCATAGCTCACTTAGCTAGGACACACTTTCGATAGTGTGAAAGATAATGTAAAAATAGGATCTTAGTACCTAGTGAGGAACTATTCACTAGGTGGTGAATGGGTCCTAGGTCACTAACCTAGGACACACACCTTCAAAAATGAAGTGTTGTGTAATGGCATTTATAAATTTTAGGTTTTATCCCTTGGAATTTATATTTAATTAGGCTTGGATTTCAATTAAAGGGGAAAATTAAGGAAAATTAACCTCAATTAATTAGTAAATCCCTAGATTAGTTTGAAAGTGTAAACATACACTTTACAACACCCATAATAAGGCACAATTAAGTCCATTTTATTAAAAGGGGCCCTAAACTTAATGTGAATGTGTAAAACACATTACAATACTAAATCAACACAATATTAAGCTCACTTTAATATTAATTATTCATTGATGCAGAGCTATGAGGATTCACAACACATCTCACAAACCTTCAATAATAATCCAAAACAATAATTATATGACACATGTTCTTAGTCATTCTATATCACATTGAAAACATAGCCATGGCAGCCCACAATTTATTCTCATGAACAGTCATTAATAACTTCTAAAAAATGAATAATGAATCCAATCCCTCTGGTGAGATTAAATAAAACATAGTTATAGTATTTTCCTCCAATTCTTATGAAGATCCAACGGTTGAAATGAAAGTTATTGTATTTTTCCCAAAACTGCAAACCCTAGGTAGGGTTCAGACCTGCCCTCACAAAAATATTCATAACTCATTCAATTCTTAATTAATTTTGATGAGAGTTGAAGAAAATGAAAGTAGATTCACATGGAAACAAAATCCAATTGGTTTTAGATCCAAAATATAGACTTTAAATTCCGTACCATCACACTTCTTTAGACTGTAAATTCTGCACAATATTGTTAGAAAAGGAAGTCTCACCAAAATAATCATATCTTCCACAAAACTTGATAAAATTCACTGAGACAAAAATAATTGGAAACTAGAAACAGAGATCTTTCCATCAATATATGATACTCTATCATTTGAGTCCATACCATGCCGTACAAATCACAACTTCAATCTGGTAACAATGTAAAAATCAGAAAATGCATACCAAACTTGAGGTTGCCATTCATTTAACTTCAAAAATAATGTCTCCAACCCCCAATTCGAGTTTTGAAGGGTTTATTTATACATTTTCAACCCAAACCAACTATTTGCAACCACCTTTTGATTAGTGTGTTGACAAAACACCTTAATGACATTTCATCTACCTAGTTTTGCACTTTTGACAATTTTTACAATATATGAGAAATGAACAACATCCTATGACCTATAACACCACAAAGGTGGCCTCTTGGGCTTATTAAAATCTCAAAACATAAAAATGGAACAAATAACTCAATATGGATTCATGGAGGCATGTGATCAAATAGGTGCTCCTGCACCAAACTCCCGAGGGCAAAAGAATTCAAGCCCCTTTGAATTATCTTCTTCCTAGTCTTCCAGTTAGGTTGCACCTTGTCCTTTTTCTTTTCAATCAGATTTTGTCCTTTATTCCTTTTTTTATTCTTATGCCTTCTCCTTTCAAGTATCCCTGCAACTTGGAAGTCCCAAAACTCTATCATATCATCAAACACTTCACTTTGTCCTTCATAACCTGCACATACATAATCCAAAGAAAAATTAGAAACAAAATATAGAGACCTTGAGGTCTCCTCCTTGTCTTCTTGTACTTCAAATTCCTCTTCACCCATAACCAACTTATCCAATCTTGACACCAATTCAATTTCAACCTCAATTTCCTTGCTTTCTTCTACCTTGATGAGTTCTTCTTCCTCTTGTTTGAATTTTCCATCAACAACCTTACTATTCCATTCTTCTTCAATAGCTACATATTGTGCCCCTAAATCTTCTTCTTCATCTTTGACTGAATTTGCTGCCTTCTTTTGTTTTCTTTGCTTCTTCATAATCTTCTTTATAGGCCAAACCATCTTCCTTTTCAATGTCAAATGCCAACTTGTATCTTGTTTCATCATTTTTTCCATCTTCATCATAGATTCTTGGAACTCTTCTTCAAGTCTTTTCAATTCTCCCTTCAACTTAGAAATCTCTTTGTCCATCTCTTGCCTTATCCTTTTCTTTCTTTCCTTCTTTCTCAACTCTTTTTCCTCTCTTTCCTTCTTTCTTGAATCCTCAGCCTACAAATATCTTTCCAATCTTCTCAATAAATCCATCTCCACAAGCAAGTCTCTCATTGCTTCCACTTTACTTTGCCACACCTAGGCAATCAGGTTTCTTCCTCAACCTGCCCAACACACAACCACAAACACCAAACCAACAAACTTCACCAGCCCATATCTTTTCTAGGCTCTGATACCAATTTGATGCAGAGCTATGAGGATTCACAACACATCTCACAAACTTCAATAATAATCCAAAACAATATTTGTATAACACATGCTATAAGGCATTGTATATCACATTGAAAACATAGCTATGGCAGCCCACAATTTATTCTCATGAACAGTCATTAATAACTTCTAAAAAATGAATAATGAAGCCAATCCCTCTGGTGAGATTAAATAAAACATAGTTATAGTATTTTCCTATAATTCTAATGAAGATCCAACAGTTGAAATGAAAGTTATTGTATTTTTTCCAAAACTGCAAACCCTAGGTAGGGTTCAGACCTGCCCTCACAAAAATGGTCATAACTTATTCAATTCTTAATTAATTTTGATGAGAGTTGAAGCAAATAAAAGTAGATTCACATGGAAACAAAATCTAATTTGTTTTAGATCCAAAATATAGACTTTAAATTCCGTACCATCACACTTCTTTAAACTGTAAATTCTACACAATATTGTTAGAAAAGGAAGTCTCACCAAAATAATCATATCTTCCACAAAATTTGATAAAATTCACTGAGACAAAAAGAATTGGAAACTAGAAACAGAGATCTTTCCATCAATATATGATACTCTATCATTTTAGTCCATACCAGGCCGTACAAATCACAACTTCAATCTGGTAACAATGTAAAAATCAGAAAATGCATACCAAACTTGAGGTTGCCATTCATTTAACTTCAAAAATAATGTCTCCAACCCCAATTCGAGTTTTGGAGGGTTTATTTATACATTTTCAACCCAAACCAACTATTTTCAACCACCTTTTGATTAGTGTGTTGACAAAACACCTTAATGACATTTCATCTACCTAGTTTTGCACTTTTGACAATTTTTACAATATATGAGAAATGAACAACATCCTATGACCTATAACACCACAAAGGTGGCCTCTTGGGCTTATTAAAATCTCAAAACATAAAAATGGAACAAATAACTCAATATGGCCTCATGGAGGCATGTGATCAAATAGGTGCTCCTGCACCAAACTCCCGAGGAAAAAAGAATTCAAGCCCCTTTGAATTATCTTCTTCCTAGTCTTCCAGTTACTTTGCACCTTGTCCTTTGTATTTTCAATCAGATTTTGTCTTTTCTTTCTTTTGTTCTTCTTATGCCTTCTTCTATCAAGCATCCCTGCAACTTGGAAGTCCCAAAACTCTATCATATCATCAAACACTTTACTTTGTCCTTCATAACCTACACATACATAGTCCAAGGAAAAATTAGAAACAAAATATAGAGACCTTGAGGTCTCCTCCTTGTCTTCTTGTACTTCAAATTCCTCTTCACCCATAACCAACTTATCCAATCTTGACACCAATTCACTTTCAACCTCAATTTCCTTGCTTTCTTATACCTTGATGAGTTCTTCTTCCTCTTGTTTGAATTTTCCATCACCAACCTTACTATTCCATTCTTCTTCAATAGCTACATATTGTGCCCATAAATCTTCTTCTTCATCTTTGACTAAATTTTCTGGCTTCTTTTGTTTTCTTTGATTCTTCATAATCTTTTTTATAGGCCAAACCATCTTCCTTTTCAATTTCAAATTCCAACTTGTATCTTGTTTCATCATTTGTTCCATCTTCATCATAGATTCTTGGAACTCTTCTTCAATTCTTTTCAATTCTCCCTTCAACTCAACAATCTCTTTGTCCATCTTCTCTTGCCTTATCCTCTTCTTTCTTTCCATCTTTATCAACTCTTTTTCCTCTCTTTCCTTCTTTCTTGAATCACCAGCCTGCAAATATCTTTCCAATCTTCTCAACAAATCCATCTCCACAAGCAAGTCTCTCCTTGCTTCCACTTCACTTTGCCACACCTAGGCAATCAGGTTTCTTCCTCAACCTACACAACACACAACCACAAACACCAACACAAAACCAAAAAACTTCACCAACCCATATCTTTTCTAGGCTCTGATACCAATTTGATGTAGAGCTAGGAGGATTCACAACACATATCACAAACCTTCAATAATAATCCAAAACAATCTTTATATGACACATGTTATTAGGCATTGTATATCACATTGGAAACATAAATAGCCCACAATTTATTGCCATGAACAGTCATTAATAACTTCTACAAAAAAAATAATGAAGCCAATCCCTCTGGTGAGATTTAAGAAAGAATAGTTATATACTCTTCCTCAAATTCTTATGAAGATCCAATGGTTGACATGAAATTTATTATATTTTTCCCAAAACTGCAAACCCTAGGTAGGGTTCAGACCTGCCCTCACAAAAATGGTCATAACTCATTCAAATATTAATGAAATTTGATGAGACTTGAAGAAAATGAAAGAAGATTCACATGGTAACAAAATATATTTAGTTTCAAATCCAAAATATAGAATTCATATTCCGTACCATCACACTTTTCAGACTGTAAATTCTGCACAATATTGTTAGAATAGGAAGTCTCACCAAAATAATCATATCTTCCACAAAACTCGATGAAATTCAATGAGAAAAAAAGAATTGGAAACTAGAAACAGAGATATTTCCATAAATATATGATAATATATCATTTGAATCCATAACAGGCCGTACAAAGCACAACTTCAGTCTGGTAACAATGTAAAAATCAGGAAATGCACAAAATTTGAGGTTTTCATTTATCAAACTTCAAAAATGATGTCTCCAACCCCCAATTCGAGTTTTGGAGGGTTTATTTATAAATTTTCAACCCAAACCAACTATTTGCAACCACCTTTTGATTAGTGTGTTGACAAAACACCTTAATGACATTTCATCTACCTAATTTTGCACTTTTGACAATTTTTACAATATATGAGAAATGAACAACATCCTAGGACCTATAACACCACAAAGGTGGCATCTTGGGCTTATTAAAATCTCAAAACATAAAAATAGAACAAATTACTCAATATGGCCTCATGGAGGTATGTGATCAAATAGGTGCTCCTGCACCAAACTCCCGAGGGCAAAATAATTCAAGCCCCTTTGAATTATCTTCTTCCTAGTCTTCCAGTTACTTTGCACCTTGTCCTTTATATTTTCAATCAGATTTTGTCTTTTCTTCCTTTTGTTCTTCTTATGCCTTCTTCTATCAAGCATTCCTGCAACTTGGAAGTCCCAAAACTCTATCATATCATCAAACACTTCACTTTGTCCTTCATAACCTGCACATACATAGTCCAAGGAAAAATTAGAAACAAAATATAGAGACCTTGAGGTCTCCTTGTCTTCTTGTACTTCAAATTCCTCTTCACCCATAACCAACTTATCCAATATTGACACCAATTCACTTGCAACCTCAATGTCCTTTTTTTCTTCTACCTTGATGAGTTCGTCTTCCTCTTGTTTGACTTTTCCATCACCAACCTTACTATTCCATTCTTCTTCAATGGCTGCATATTGTGCCCATAAATCTTCTTCTTCATCTTTGACTGAATTTGCTGCCTTCTTTTGTTTTCTTTGTTTCTTCATAATCTTCTTTATAGGCCAAACCATCTTCCTTTTCAATGTCAAATGCCAACTTGTATCTTTTTTCATCATTTGTTCCATCTTCATCATGGATTCTTGGAACTCTTCTTCAAGTCTTTTCAATTCTCCCTTCAACTCAGCAATCTCTTTGTCCATCTTCTCTTGCCTTATCCTTTTCTTTCTTTCCTTCTTTCTCACCTCTTTTTCCTCTCTTTCCTTCTTTCTTGAATCCTCAGCCTGCAAATATCTTTCCAATCTTCTCAACAAATCCATCTCCACAAGCAAGTCTCTCCTTGCTTCCACTTTACTTTGCCACACCTAGGCAATCAGATTCCTTCCTCAACCTGCACAACACACAACCACAAACACCAACACAAAACCAACAAACTTCACCAGCCCATATCTTTTCTAGGCTCTGATACCAATTTGATGCAGAGCTAGGAGGATTCACAAAACATCTCACAAACCTTCAATAATAATCCAAAACAATCTTTATATGACACATGTTCTTAGTCATTCTATATCACATTGAAAACATAGGCATGGCAGCCCATAATTTAATGTAATGAAAAATCAATAATAACTTCTAAAAAATGAATAATTAAGTCAATCTCTCTAGTGAGATTGAATAAAACATAGTGATACACTTCTCTTCCAATTTTTATAAGGATCCAATGGTTGAAATGAAAGTTATTGTATTTTTACCAAAACTGCAAACCCTAGGTAGGGTTCAGACTTGCCCTCACAAAAATGGTCATAACTCATTCAAATCTTAATAAAATTTGATGAGACTTGAAGAAAATGAAAGTATATTCACATAGTAACAAAATATATTTGGTTTCAAATCCAAAATATAGACTTCATATTCTGTACCATCACACTTTTCAGACTGTAAATTCTGCACAATATTGTTAGAATAGGCAGTCTCACCAAAATAATCATATCTTCCACAAAACTTGATACAATTCAATGAGACAAAAACAATTGGAAACTAGAAACAGAGATATTTCCATCCATATATGATACTCTATCATTTGAGTCCATACCAGGCCGTAAAAATCACAACTTCAATCTGGTAACAATGTAAAAATCAGAAAATGCATACCAAACTTGAGGTTGCCATTCATTTAACTTCAAAAATAATGTCTCCAACCCCCAATTCGAGTTTTGGAGGGTTTATTTATACATTTTCAACCCAAACAAACTATTTGCAACCACCTTTTGATTAGTGTGTTGACAAAACACCTTAATGACATTTCATCTACCTAGTTTTGCACTTTTGACAATTTTTACAATATATGAGAAATGAACAACATCCTATGACCTATAACACCACAAAGGTGGCCTCTTGGGCTTATTAAAATATCAAAACATAAAAATGGAACAAATAACTCAATATGGATTCATGGAGGCATGTGATCAAATAGGTGCTCCTGCACCAAACTCTCGAGGGCAAAAGAATTCAAGCCCCTTTGAATTGTCTTCTTCCTAGTCTTCCAGTTAGGTTGCACCTTGTCCTTTTTCTTTTCAATCAGATTTTGTCCTTTATTCCTTTTTTTATTCTTATGCCTTCTCCTTTCAAGTATCCCTGCAACTTGGAAGTCCCAAAACTCTATCATATCATCAAACACTTCACTTTGTCCTTCATAACCTGCACATACATAATCCAAAGAAAAATTAGAAACAAAACATAGAGACCTTGAGGTCTCCTCCTTCTCTTCTTGTACTTCAAATTCCTCTTCACCCATAACCAACTTATCCAATCTTGAAACCAATTCACTTTCAACCTCAATTTCCTTGCTTTCTTCTACCTTGATGAGTTCTTCTTCCTCTTGTTTGAATTTTCCATCACCAACCTTACTATTCCATTCTTCTTCAATGGCTAAATATTGTGCCCATAAATCTTCTTCTTCATCTTTGACTGAATTTGCTGCCTTCTTTTGTTTTCTTTGTTTCTTCATAATCTTCTTTATAGGCCAAACCATCTTCCTTTTCAATGTCAAATGCCAACTTGTATCTTGTTTCATCATTTGTTCCATCTTCATCATGGATTCTTGGAACTCTTCTTCAAGTCTTTTCAATTCTCCCTTCAACTCAACAATCTCTTTGTCCATCTTCTCTTGCCTTATCCTTTTCTTCCTTTCCTTCTTTCTCAACTCTTTTTCCTCTCTTTCCTTCTTTCTTGAATCCTCAGCCTACAAATATCTTTCCAATCTTCTCAACAAATCCATCTCCACAAGCAAGTCTCTCCTTGCTTCCACTTTACTTTGCCACACCTAGGCAATCAGGTTTTCTTCCTCAACCTCCACAACACACAACCACAAACACCAACACAAAACCAACAAACTTCACCAGCCCATATCTTTTCTAGGCTCTAATACCAATTTGATGCAGAGCTATGAGGATTCACAACACATCTCACAAACTTCAATAATAATCCAAAACAATATTTGTATAACACATGCTATTACGCATTGTATATCACATTGAAAACATAGCTATGGCAGCCCACAATTTATTCTCATGAACAGTCATTAATAACTTCTAAAAAATCGATAATTAAACCAATCCCTCTAGTGATATTAAATAAAACATAGTTATAGTCTTTTCCTCCAATTCTTATGAAGATCCAACAGTTGAAATGAAAGTTATTGTATTTTTCCCAAAGCTGCAAACCCTAGGTAGGGTTCAGACCTGCCCTCACAAAAATATTCATAACTCATTCAATTCTTAATTAATTTTGATGAGAGTTGAAGCAAATGAAAGTAGATTCACATGGAAACAAAATCCAATTGGTTTTAGATCCAAAATAGACTTTAAATTCCGTACCATCACACTTTTTTAGACTGTAAATTCTGCACAATATTGTTAGAAAATGCAGTCTCACCAAAATAACCATATCTTTCACAAAACTTGATAAAATTCACTGAGACAAAAAGAATTGGAAACTAGAAATAGAGATATTTCCATCAATATATGATACTATATCATTTTGAGTCCATACCAGGCCGTACAAATCACAACTTCAATCTGGTAACAATGTAAAAATCAGAAAATGCATACCAAACTTGAGGTTGCCATTCATTTAACTTCAAAAATAATGTCTCCAACCCCCAATTCGAGTTTTGGAGGGTTTATTTATACATTTTCAACCCAAACCAACTATTTGCAACCACCTTTTGATTAGTGTGTTGACAAAACACCTTAATGACATTTCATCTACCTAGTTTTGCACTTTTGACAATTTTTACAATATATGAGAAATGAACAACATCCTAGGACCTATAACACCACAAAGGTGGCCTCTTGGGCCTTATTACAATATAAAAACATCAAAATGGAAAAAATGACTCAATATGGCCTCATGGAGGCATGTGATCAAATAGGTGCTCCTGCACCAAACTCCCGAGGGCAAAAGAATTCAAGCCCCTTTGAATTGTCTTTTTCCTGGTCTTCCAATTACTTTGCACCTTGTCCTTTGTATTTTCAATCAGATTTTTTCTTTTCTTCCTTTTTTTCTTCTTATGCCTTCTTCTATCAATCATTCTTGCAACATGGAAGTACCAAAACTCTATCATATCATCATACACTTTTTCTTGACCTTCATAACCTGCACATACATAATCCAAAGAAAAATTAGAAACAAAATATAGAGACCTTGAGGTCTCCTCCTTGTCTTCTTGCACTTAAAATTCCTCTTCACCCATAACCAACTTATCCAATCTTTACACCAATTCACTTGAAACCTCAATGTCCTTGTTTTCTTCTACCTTGATGAGTTCTTCTTCCTCTTGTTTAACTTTTCCATCACCAACCTACTATTCCATTCTTCTTCAATAGCCGATATTGTGCCTCTTCCATAAATCTTCTTCTTCATCTTTGACTGAATTTGTCGTATTTCTTTGTTTCTTTGTTTCCTTCATAATCTGTATTTTATAGGCCAAACCATCTTCCTTTTCAATGTCAAATGCCAACTTGTATCCTTTTTCATCATTTGTTCCACCTTCATCATGGATTCTTGGAACTCTTCTTCAAGTCTTTTCAATTCTCCCTTTCAACTCAAAGAATCTCTTTGTCCATCTTCTTGCCTTATCCTTTCTTTCTTTCTCCTTCTTTCTCAACTCTTTTTCCTCTCTCTTCCTTCTTCTTGAATCCTCACTGCAAATATCTTCTTCTTCCAATCTTCTCAACAAATCCATCTCCACAAGCAAGTCTCTCCTGTTTCCACTTTACTTTGCCACACCTAGGCAATCGCTTCTTCCTCAACCTCGCACAACACACAACCACAAACACCAACACAAAACCAACAAACTTCAGCAGCCAATATCTTTTCTAGGCTCGAGTACCAATTTGATGCGTAGATATTAGGATTCACAACACATCTCACAAACTTCAATAATAATCCAAAACAAACTTTATATGACACATGTTCTTAGTCATTCTATATCACATTGAAAACATAGCCATGGCAGCCCATAATTTAATGTAATGAACAGTCATTAATAACTTCTAAAAAATGAATAATAAAACCAATCCATCTGGTGAGATTGAATAAAAAATAGTGATACACTTCTCTTCCAATTATTATAAGGATCCAATGGTTGAAATGAAAGTTATTGTATTTTTACCAAAACTGCAAACCCTAGGTAGGGTTCAGACCTTCCCTCACAAAAATGTTCATAACTTATTCAATTATTAATGAATTTTGATGAGAGTTGAAGCAAATTAAAGTAGATTCATATGGAAAAAAAATCCAATTGGTTTTATATCCAAAATATAGACTTTACATTCCGTACCATCACACTTCTTTAGACTGTAAATTCTGCACAATATTGTTAGAAAAGGCAGTCTCACCAAAATAATCATATCTTCCACAAAACTTGATAAAATTCACTGAGACAAAAAGAATTGGAAACTAGAAACAGAGATCTTTCCATCAATATATGATACTCTATCATTTGAGTCCATACCAGGCCGTACAAATCACAACTTCAATCTGGTAACAATGTAAAAATCAGAAAATGCATACCAAACTTGAGGTTGCCATTCATTTAACTTCAAAAATAATGTCTCCAACCCCCAATTCGAGTTTTGGAGGGTTTATTTATACATTTTCAACCCAAACCAACTATTTCCAACCACCTTTTGATTAGTGTGTTGACAAAACACCTTAATGACATTTCATCTACCTAGTTTTGCACTTTTGACAATTTTTACAATATATGAGAAATGAACAACATCCTATGACCTATAACACCACAAAGGTGGCCTCTTGGGCTTATTAAAATCTCAAAACATAAAAATGGAACAAATAACTCAATATGGATTCATGGAGGCATGTGATCAAATAGGTGCTCCTGCACCAAACTCCCGAGGGCAAAAGAATTCAAGCCCCTTTGAATTATCTTCTTCCTAGTCTTCCAGTTACTTTGCACCTTGTCCTTTGTATTTTCAATCAGATTTTGTCTTTTATTCCTTTTGTTCTTCTTATGCCTTCTTCTATCAAGCATCCCTGCAACTTGGAAGTCCCAAAACTCTATCATATCATCAAACACTTCACTTTGTCCTTCATAATCTGCACATACATAATCCAAAGAAAAATTAGAAACAAAATATAGAGACCTTGAGGTCTCCTCCTTGTCTTCTTGTACTTCAAATTCCTCTTCACCCATAACCAACTTATCCAATCTTGACACCAATTCACTTTCAACCTCAATTTCCTTGCTTTCTTCTACCTTGATGAGTTCTTCTTCCTCTTGTTTGAATTTTCCATCACCAACCTTACTATTCCATTCTTCTTCAATGGCTGCATATTGTGCCCATAAATCTTCTTCTTCATCTTTGACTGAATTTGCTGCCTTCTTTTGTTTTCTTTGTTTCTTCATAATCTTCTTTATAGGCCAAACCATCTTCCTTTTCAATGTCAAATGCCAACTTGTATCTTGTTTCATCATTTGTTCCATCTTCATCATGGATTCTTGGAACTCTTCTTCAAGTCTTTTCAATTCTCCCTTCAACTCAACAATCTCTTTGTCCATCTTCTCTTGCCTTATCCTTTTCTTTCTTTCCTTCTTTCTCAACTCTTTTTCCTCTCTTTCCTTCTTTCTTGAATCCTCAGCCTGCAAATATCTTTCCAATCTTCTCAACAAATCCATCTCCACAAGCAAGTCTCTCCTTGCTTCCACTTTACTTTGCCACACCTAGGCAATCAGGTTCTTCCTCAACCTGCACAACACACAACCACAAACACCAACACAAAACAACAAACTTCACCAGCCCATATCTTTTCTAGGCTCTGATACCAATTTGATGCAGAGCTATGAGGATTCACAACACATCTCACAAACTTCAATAATAATCCAAAACAATATTTGTATAACACATGCTATTAGGCATTGTATATCACATTGAAAACATAGCTATGGCAGCCCACAATTTATTCTCATGAACAGTCATTAATAACTTCTAAAAAATGAATAATGAAGCCAATCCCTCTGGTGAGATTAAATAAAACATAGTTATAGTATTTTCCTCCAATTCTTATGAAGATCCAACGGTTGAAATGAAAGTTATTGTATTTTTCCCAAAACTGCAAACCCTAGGTAGGGTTCAGACCTGCCCTCACAAAAATGTTCATAACTTATTCAATTCTTAATGAATTTTGATGAGAGTTGAAGCAAAATGAAAGTAGATTCACATGGAAACAAAATAAATTGGTTTTAGATCCAAAATATAGACTTTATATTCCGTACCATCACACTTCTTTAGACTGTAAATTCTGCACAATATTGTTAGAAAAGGCAGTCTCACCAAAATAATCATATCTTCCACAAAACTTGATAAAATTCAATGAGACAAAAAGAATTGGAAACTAGAAATAGAGATATTTCCATCAATATATGATAATCTATCATTTGAGTCCATACCAGGCCGTACAAATCACAACTTCAATCTGGTAACAATGTAAAAATCAGAAAATGCATACCAAACTTGAGGTTGCCATTCATTTAACTTCAAAAATAATGTCTCCAACCCCCAATTCGAGTTTTGGAGGGTTTATTTATACATTTTCAACCCAAACCAACTATTTGCAACCACCTTTTGATTAGTGTGTTGACAAAACACCTTAATGACATTTCATCTACCTAATTTTGCACTTTTGACAATTTTTACAATATATGAGAAATGAACAACATCCTAGGACCTATAACACCACAAAGGTGGCCTCTTGGGCTTATTAAAATCTCAAAACATAAAAATGGAACAAATAACTCAATATGGATTCATGGAGGCATGTGATCAAATAGGTGCTCCTGCACCATTCATTCTCAAACTAAGGAAAAAGGGATAATTTTTCTATCACTATATATCTAATACCTATGCAAACAAGCCAAGAAGAATTACACATTTCATAAAAACAAGAACATATGTATAGATATTCTCATGAAACCTCTCATTGTGATTAATTTGGATGATGAAGATGAAATTTATAAAATTGATGAACAATTCCATTATAATGAGATTAATGTGTTGTTTTAAAGGAAAATGAATTTAGATGTGGGAAAATGTGATGATCCTCCTAATGAGTGACCCACCAAGTTTTGAACTTGGTGATGCTCCTAGTATGACACTTGTTGTAGTCCCTTTGGCTACTTGTCTTCCATATATATATATGATGAGCAAGATTGAGATGAAAATGACTTGCTTTAGGTGGCCTCACATGTGTGGTACTTTCTCTTTATATTTGCATGCACATAGTGTGATCCCTAATGTTTTGTTGCTTGGCATGTTTGTATGTTTGTGATTTTTCTTTTCATGAACCATGTTTCTCCATTGGTGCAAGGACACAAAGAGAATGACTCTACTATGAGATTCTTCTATTCATATCTGCATTCTTCTATATGTCATCAAATTTTTATTTTATTTTTATCTTTTTTTTTACTTTTGGAGATGATGCAAGGTGTTGAGACATTTAGGTCTCTTCCATGTTGACCCAAAAGTTTTGCGTATTATCTCTCTATGTGCCATTCTTCCATTGTGTTGTTTGTTCCGTGAGTATTTTGGGAATGATGTCAATTCCAAGATATATTATTTCACTAGGTAGTAAAGATGTATATTGACCTAGGATCAATGGATCCATTGTATTCATATTCTATGTTTTTTGTCGCATTGCATTTGGAGGAAACCTCTTATCATGATGTAGTTTTATTTGGAAACATATCATGGGAATAGGGCTTTGCAAATAATCTCTTCTATTCTTTTATCACATGAAATTTATTATTTTTTCTACCTTAAAGAAATTTCTCACAATATTGTGTTTAGCAATTTATTTAAGGTAGGGGTATACATTGGTATTGTTTGCTTCACTTTGTTTACAAACATTGGACTTAGTGGTGTTATTGACATTAGCATTATTCTTTTTCTCCACTTTTTTTACAAGCATTGAACTTAGTGTTGTGTGGAAATATCATTTTGTGGCACCTTATCAGAGTTATCAAGGAGTGTAACTATTGGTATGTGTTATAGTGAAAGGAGTACTTTATCTAACTAGTTCATTCTTAGCTAGTTCTCCACTAAAGTCCTCTTTACACTAGCTTAACTTTACATAGGGATAAGGTGGTTGAGCCTTTAATGACATGAGTTGTCACACCTCATAGGATGCCAACACTTGTCATAATCTGGTTGCATCTATCTCTTCCATTGGCCTATATAGCCAAGGCATTTCCTTTGTAATTCTCACTTCTCAAGCTAAATATAGCTTTGCATTCTTGAGAGGAATACAGTTTATTCCTCCTCATATTTCTAGTTTTGCTTTCCTTCAGTCATTAGATTCTTGGTAGGCTAGTTAGCAAATCTCACATGGTATCACAACCAAATTTGAGTTGTGGGTTAGCATTCCTTTAGGAAATCTTAGAGTGTTGAGAAAAACTAAGTATGCTATTCTCTTGCATCCCTAGATGATCTGGAGAATCAGAAAGGTGTGAAAAAATATTCGTTTCTGATGGGGTTCATATATTGACTTGTCAGTTATAGGTCTACTAAAGCTTCCTGGAGAGATTATGAGCTCACCACTAAGTCTAAAGCAGCTGAGACATTCAGATCTACCCTTTATTTTGTCTGAAATAGACATTTGAGGCCATATCTACAACAATTTGAAGTTGGAGGTTCATTGATAGATCCCAGAAGGAGCCATCATTTTAGAGCATTTTGGGTCAAATCCAACCCTACCATTGTGCTCGGAAGACCCGAAAACCATAAAATTGACTATCAAAACGTTAATTTTGGACAAAATTGTCAAGTAAGGCAAAAACAATTTGTCCAACCCCATGAACAAATACGTAAAATTTTTTATTTTAAAATAAAAATATTTATTTTTGTTTTAAAATAAAAATATTATTATTTTCTTTTAAAAATAAAACATTTTATTTTGTTTAAAAAAATAAAAATATTTATTTTTGTTATTTGGAAAAAATTAGATTTTACATTTTTAAAAATTGCAAAAAAAATAAATTTTTTAGATATGTATTTTTATTTTTATTTTTTTAAAAATTCAAAAATATATTTATCTAAATCTCTTATTTTAATTTTTTTTAAAACTTAAACATTGAAAATAAAAATTTCATCTAAATTTTTCAAACAAAAAATTTACAACCAAAAACAAATTGTTACACGTATAGCAGTAGGTACACATGGAACCTTTGGTACCGACATCCTTGCAACATGTAGGTACTACACCCTGCTGCGTTGGAATCTTGGCCTTCGGGTATTTTTTAATTTTTAAATATAAATTTAATATTAAAAACAAAACAAAATAAACCAAAAAAAAATTCCCAAAATTCGTGTGCCCAAAAATATCGTGCCTATGTCCTATTTTGTGCCTCCGACAAAATGAAACTCTCCACCTTCGGGCTTTTTTGGTTTTTTTACTTTTTTCTTTTTCATAGTTTTTAATTAAAATTTTGATAAATCCGTCTATTTGAATTATTCTGCCGACAAATTTATTAATTTTTTAATATTTTATCATATTAAAATCGATAAAAATGTGAAGTCCGCTGACAGACTTATAAAAGCATATCCACTTTTTGTTGACTTTATAAAAAAAAAGATATTTGATATTTTTAAAAAAATATGAATTATTATAACTTTCTAAAAAGTGTGTGCTCATTTAATATTTTTGTTTCTTTATAAAAAAACATAAATTTTTTTTTTTTGAATCTTGCCGACACATTTTTTAATATATTTTTTAATTAAAAAATATAAAAAATCCAAAAGTCATCAAATTTGGAGGCAATTTTAGCGGATAGCTAAACTAGTAGAATGTTAAATTTATCTGGTGGAGTGCTACATTTGGCAGAGTTCTAAATTAGTTAGCAAACGTCTAAATTTGGCAGACCACTAATTTTGGCGGCAACTCTGCTAAATTTGGTGATTTTTTGTTGAAAAGTTTTTACCCCGTCTCTGTCGATCCATTGTTTTTTCAAGGCCAACTTTGACAACTCATAATTCAGGCTCCCGACCTCAAAATTCAATGCTTTCGTCTAATTTTTCATTCTTTACGTATTGGTGAATACAATTTTCAATTTTGGTGTACATATTTTTCAAATATTGCTGATTCTCAGTGACAACTCCTCATCATTCTCATTTTGCAAACTTAAAAGTTGCATAACTTTTGCATACGACCTTGGATCGAGTTGATTATTTTTTTGAAAGTGCATGATTTTTTGTGTACTTCATATTGATAGTAGTTATTTATTTTGTATGAAAATGTACCAAATGTATACTTTTAGCACATGCTCATTTCTTGAGGAATTGTAAAAGCATTGAAATAAAAAAAAATCTATAACTGCACTAAATATAAAGTGCCAAATCATTTTTTGTGGGGGAGTTCTTTGATTGAGTAAAGAAGGGGGGGTCTCTTGTTGTCTTTGTGCTTGAACCTCTCTCATACTTTGTGCTATGTTTTTCCTTCACTATGGGTACATTTAAGTTTCCATTGCTCATGCCCTACAACTACAACACATGGCATCAAAATTTACGGAATTCCTTATTGCAACTAGGATACACACCTTATGTTGAGAATAAGGTAATTGAACCCACAAATGATAAGGAAAAACTACTCTGGATGTTTGAACACACAAAATCTCTTGGTTGTCTAAGGAGTTTAGTTTCTCTTGATATAATGTTTCAAATCGAAACATGTATAGATTTGCATGATGCATGGGAAAAATTAAAAACTCTCTATGGTACAAGTAATGAAGTTTGTGGTTATCAAATTGACAACGAACTAATGGGTTTTGATCCAAAGTCTTTTGATAACATCCAGGATTATGTAACAAAGGTCAATGACCTTAAAGCACAATGTAAATCATGTGGCTTAGAGAAGAAATACATTCAACTTGTCTACAACACTCTAAATAAACTTGGACCTAAATTTATAGCTTTTATTTCTAGCTTTCATACTCATAGGTTGACAATGGGATCCACATTCACTACACCTTCTTTTGCTTCATTTTTTCAAATGTTAATGCTAGAACAACGTAAGATTCTTTCAATTGGTCTTCTCAAGCCTTCACATTTACAAGCTTTGATAGCTGGTCAACCAAAGGGTCAGAAAGCATCAAGGAATCCTGACAACAAACAAACGAAGTTCAAGAAGAAGTCACAAAGAGATCAAGCACAATCATCTTCAACAAAAAAAAATTACTCCAACTCCTCCTCTTCAAAGGGGAATATTCAAAAGAAGGAAAAGCCATATTGTAGCTATTGCAAGAAACTTGGTCATGAGGAACATTCTTGTCATAAGAAGCATATCGATGAGTTAAATAATCTTCTCAAAAAGAACAACATTAATCTGCCTTCTTTTGTTGCTCAACAATCCTCTAGTCCTTCAAAATTGGGTAAAGGGAAAGCACATGCACTTGTTGCTATTACTGATTCTTCAAAAGAGTGGATTCTTGACTCGAGTGCATCACATCACATGGATTCTCTTAAAGAAAAAAATTCTTTATTGGAGCCTTGTTTTGTGCCCCACATTCTAATTGGGGATGATTCTCTAGTGGAAGTTATTGGGAAGGGTTCAATTGATACTAGCAATGGCACATTTGAGGATGTTCTTTGTGTGCCTAATCTATCAGCCATCCTTCTCTCCATCTACTAAATCACTCAGAATGGTAGAAAAGTTGAATTCACTCTAGATTTTTTCAGCATCATAAATCCTGAAGATAATGCACTCCTTGCAATTGGTAAGGCCAATCATGAGTCTCACATGTATGCTTTCTCTCATTTTATACCTGATTCACATCCCACTGCATTGCTCACCCATTCAAATGATGTGAGAAAATTGTCTTTAGCAGTTTGGCCATCTCAACTACCACTATCTTCAGCAACTCAGGGAACAAAATATGGTCATGGGTCTTCCTCAAATCAATTTCTCATATGGTGTATGGGTATGTGTAAGATCAACATGGAAAAAATAGGCCCTTAAGTGGCAAAAAATTCAGAAAAATCAATGTTAGGCAACTTGACGTAAAAATTTGAATAAGTTATCTATATTATTTAAAAATAATGTAACAATAGAATCTGTAGAAAATTGAATGTAGTTTCTAAACTACTAGGTTTATTTAAAAATAAATAAAAATCTATTTGGTAAAAAATTGAAATTTCAATGCAGTAGTACTTAAACTTCAGCGAAAAAATAAGAAATAGGTGTCTGTCTGACCACCCTAACCATAATAAAATGATAATTATTTTTTATAATATTTTATATATAACTAGAGGACTCATGTTAGGATGTGATGCATATTTTTTTGTAATTTTTTTCCAAGTAAATAATTAATTTTGAATTTTTTATTACAACTTTAAAAAAATATAAAAACTCGTATGTCTGACCACCTTAACTTGCTCAAAAAGTCATGAAATTTAATTTTTCTTTTTCTAATCCTATATTATGTGAAGCATAGAATGTGACACATGTTTTGGATTAAAAAAATATGATACTGTTTGAAAGTTATACCTGTTTTTAAATCAGCCTATCGATTAGGACTTTAGTCGTAATTCTAATAGAAAATAAATAATCATTATTTATTAAATTCAAATTAAAGCATAATTTATATTGGTGGAAACCTGAGAATCTCCTTTAAAAACCCTTTTCATTTCATCAATTTTGGGTACAAAAAAAGTCGTCAGCCACATACCCTACAAATACCCATAATATTGCCACTTTTTGGCCCATCATGATATTGCACATATCCGTATGTTTAGGTTGTGTCTTGGGAAAACATCCTGAAGACAAGTCTGAAAAAGGGGAGGCTTGGAGGGCTTCAAAAGTCCTTGAATTTTTTCATAGTGACTTGGTGGGTCCTTTTCCATCATTATCCTTTAGTAAGGCTCATTATTTTCTCACCTTCATTGATGACTATTCCAGATACACATGGGTCTACTTTCTTCAAAACAAAGTAGAAGTGTTTAATATATTTCAATAGTTTAAGGCTTAAGATGAGAAGCAATCTAGAAAGTGTGTCAAACTTCTTCACACTGATAATGGAAGAGAATATGTGAACCATAAATTTGAGCAATTTTGTACTCTTGAAGGGATTGATCTTCAACATATTATTGCCTACACACTACAACAAAATGGTGTAGCTGAGAGGAGAAATAGGTCCCTAAAAGAGATGGTTGGTTGCATGATCCATGCTCGCTCCCATGCACGTGCATATTGGGTCGAAGCTATCAACTGTGCTACTCACATCCAAAATAGAGTTACACATAAGGCATTAAAGGGCATCACTCCCTTTGAACCTTGGTGTGCTTCACTTTAGAGTTTTTGGCTCCCCATCATGGGCACATATTCCTTTAGAGAAGTGTAATGCCTTCAAACCTCAGATTCAGCCTTGCATCTTTATTGGTTACCCTGATGGTGTCAAAGGATATCAGCTAATAGATCCTACAACACATGAGCTCTTCATTGAGCATAGTGTGCATTTTGAGCAAAGCTCTTTTAGCTCCTCCACTACTCTTCCTTTCACCACAATGGATTTTGAGGATTATGATATTGATGATTTTCCTCAAGCTTCCTCTAGTCATCAAGTTGATCATGAGATTTCATCTTCCTCTTTAGAGAGTTTGGAATCTCCTCCTCCATCCCCTACCATGCCTCGTTGGGCTCAACAAACACTTGAATTTGCAGGAACTCTTGTTGCGGATCCTTCAAGTTCATGGAGGTCTCAATCACAACATCAAGACATTCCCAATTCCTACATGCCACAACTTTAGATCCATAGTCATTTCATGAAGCACTGGTATTGTTGAGTGGGATTCCACAATGGAGGAAGAGTACAACTCTTTAATGTGGAATAAAAAATGGGATCTTGTTCCACTTCCCAAGGGAAGAAAACTAGTTCGGTGTAAGTGGGTCTATCAAACTAAATTTTCAATAGATGGCTCAGTTGACAAGTATAAAGCACGACTTGTGGCGAAAGGTTTCTCTCAAGTACCAGGTATTGACTACACTAAGACCTTTTCCCCTATTTCAAAATGATCTCCATTCACTTGCTACTAGCTATTTATGCAGCTCATGGTTGGGATGTACATCAAATGGATGTGAAGAGTTCATTTATTTATGAAGCTCTACATGAAGAGATTTATATGGAGCAACCACAAGGATTCATTCAAGATTCTTCATTTGTTTGTAAACTCAAGAAGTCTCTCTATGGCCTCAAACATGCTTTGTGAGGTTGGTATGCCAAAATGGACTCCTTTCTTCTCTCCACTAGGTTCTCTAGATGCCACTCAGATCTGAATTTCTACATCTTGCAGCAAGAGGATGCACTTCTCTTCTTGGCTCTCTATGTTGATGACTTGATTATCACTGGGAGCACTTCATCCATCATCACAACTGTGAAGAATTATTTGTATGATATATTTTCCATGACTGACTTGGGTCTCTTGTACTACTTTCTCAGGATTGAGATCACATAGACCTTTTCTGGATCTCACTTGCACAATCCAAGTATTCTCTTGATCTTTTGACATGTTTTCATATGGTTGATTGTAAGCCTACACCAACTCCCTCTCTATATGGAGTTAAGCTTGAGGAAAAGTGTTCCACACCACTAGTTGATGCTACTTTGTATAGTCAACTTGTTGGTAGCCACCTCTACTTGACTCATACTCACCTTGAAATTTCCTTTCTAATTGGCAATTTGCGCTTCATGACAAAACCACATGAGCTTCATTGGAAAGCTTCCAAATGCATCTTGCACTACATTCAGAGCACTCATTGGTATGGGATTCACTATGCAACAGGAACAAGTTCAAACTTACTTGGATACATAGATTCTAATTGGGTTGGTGATATAGATGATCGCAAGCCCACATTAGGCTACAGTTTTCACTATGGTTCTAGCCCCATTTGTTGGCAGAGCAAGAAGCAACATGCCATTGCTCTTTCTTCAAGTAAGGCTGAGTATAGGGGGGATTTCAATGCTTCAAATAAGGCTATTTGGTTTCAAAATATCCTCACTGAACTTGGTATCACCTTTTAGAAGCCATCAGTCATCTATTGTGACAACCAGAGTGCCATCCAGATCTCGAAGAACTCGGTCCATCATCAACGTACCAAACACATCGAGATCCATATGCATTTTCTTTGGGAGTTGATTTAGGAGTAAGTCATTGATTTGAGATATTTTCCTACAACAGATCAAGTTGTAGATATATTCACCAAACCCTTCACTAAGAGAAATTATGTTCATTTTCAGTCTCTCCAAGGGGTGCGACCTATCTCTACTTGGGGCTCACTTAGACCTTCTTCATTCACCCTCTCATGGGTAGGAGTTTTCTCCCACCGCATTTTCTCCTTCTTTATCATTGAGAGCTTATTATGTACATGGGTATCTCATAAGGCCTAGTAGCTAGGACCCATATTTTCATCTTGTATTGTATACTTCTCCCTAAGTTTCACTTAAGGGGTTTGTTAGTGTGAAAGGGGTACTTTATCTAACTAGTTCATTCTTAGCTAGTTCTCCACTAAAGTCCTCTTCACACTAGCTTAACTTTACATAGGGATAGGTGGTTGAGCCTTTAATGACATGATTTCTCACACCTCATAGGATTCCAACACTTTTCATAATCTGGTTGCATCTATCTCTTCCCTTGGCCTATATAACCAAGGAATTTCCTTTGTAATTCTCACTTCTCAAGTTGAATATAGATTTTCATTCTTGAGAGGAATACAATTTATTCCTCTTCATATTCCTAGTTTTTCTTTCCTTTAGTCATTAGATTCCTAGTAGCCTAGTTGGAAAATCTCATAGTATGGGTGGCATGGGTACATACCTAATGAAAACAATTCCTCACTAATCCTTGTGTTTTTCTCATTTTTCTACCTTGTTGTGGGTACACACCTAGTGAATATCAAACTTAACTAGAACTAGTGTGTTTCTCATTTTTCCTTGTCTTGGGAGCGCACCTAGTGAAATTCAAACTTAACTAGCCCATTTGGCTTCTTGTTTGTGATTCACCGAGAAATATCAGAATTTTCTATTGTGTGAATCATGAATGCCTTTGGTATAGATCCTAGCAGAACACAACTTACTAGATCATATTTATCCATACACTCCTTTTGCATTTCACTATAAAATTGTATGTTTTTGTATATTTTCTTGCTACATTTAATACATTTGCATTCCTTTGTGTTCATGTTGGTTTTCCATGGGATCTTAGATCCTTGGGGCTTGATCACATCCTTAGATCCTTGGTCCTCCTATCTCTTCAATATTTAGATAATCAAATTCCTCTTGACATAGATTTATACTTTATTGCCATTCTAAGCATAATTCAATACTCTTAATAAGGAGGGGGTTGTAGAGTAGGGGGATTCACCAACCCCAAGACTCCAAGTTATGGGATATCCCCAAGGAATGAACTACCCTAAACTACCTTAGGTTGTTTGATAGGTGTTTTAAAAATTAGGTGAGCCAACCACAGAGGTTTTAGACCGCTAAATAGATAGCTCAAGGTTTGAAAATGAAAGTGTGGGAATGAGACTCTAGCACATCATGGTGGCATCTCAAGAACATGCTAGCATATTATATGGATAAAGGACTAGGGTATGTGCAGGATCATCATGGAAAAAATAGGCACTTAAGTGGAAAAAAATTTAGAAAAATTAAAGTTAAGAAAGTTGACGTACAAATTTGAATATGTTATCTATATTATTTCAAAAATATGTAAGAATAGAATTTGTATAAAATTAAATGTAGTTTCTAAAATACTAGGTTTGTTTAGAAACACAAAAATCTATTTGGTCAAAAGGTACTGAAATTTCAGCCTTGATGGTACACTTAAATTTCAGGAAAAAATAAGAAGTAGGTGTTTGTCGACCACACTATACAATAAAATGATAATATTTTTTTTATAATATTTTTAGATATATAAGTAGAGACATAAGCCCTTTCTAATGTATTGCATTTTTTGTAATTTGTTTCCAAGTAAATAATTAATTATGAATTCTTTATTACAGCTTTTTAAAAAATATAAAAACTTCGATACGTCGACAACCTTAGCAGTCAAAACTTCATGAAATTCAAAGTTTTATTTATATAATCTATAGTATGCAAAAGCATAGAATGTGACACATGTTTTGGATTTAAAATTGTGTGATACCTTTTCAAACTATAGATGTTTTCCAATCAGCCTATCAATTGGGACTTTAGTCATAATTTGAATAAGAAAATGAATAATAATTAGTCAATGAAAATTCAAGTAAAAATAATTTGTATGGGGTGAAAATGCGAGAATATCCTTTAAAATTATTTTTGTTTCATCAATTTTTGGGTAAAAAATGATGCGTCAGCCACATCTGGGTATGCGGGATAGATCATGGAAACGGAAAAAAATAGGCCTTAAGTGGCAAAAAAATTTGAAAAATTACAACTAGGAAACTTGACTTAAAAATTTGAATAAGTTATCTATATTATTTCAAAAATATGTAAGAATAGAATTTGTAGCAAATTGAATGTAGTTTCTAAACTAATAGGTTTGTTTAAAAAATAAAAAATCTATTTGGTGAAAATTTGAAATTTCAATGTAGTGGTACTTAGAATTTTAGGAAAAATAAAGTAGATTTTACAATAGAACTAAGCACAATAAGGGGAAATGATGATATTTTTAATAATATTACTAGGTATAAGTAGAGGGACTCGTACTTGATGTGATGCATATTTTTTTGTAATTTGTTTTCTAAGTAAATAATTAATTATGATTTTTTTTTATTATAACTTTTAAAATATATAAAAGCTAGTATGTCTAACCACCTTAACTTGGTCAAAAATGATTAAATTCATTTTTTCTTTTAAATCTATAGTATGTGAAGCAAGAGAATGTGATGCATGTTTTGGATTAAAAAATGTGATCTTGAAAGCGTTTTCAGGCTATCAATAGTGAGACTCTAGTCATAATTTGAATAGAAAATGAATAATAATTACTTATTAAATTCAAAATAAAGTATAATTTATATTGGTGGAAAGCTAAGAATATCCTTTAAAAACCCTTTTCATTTCATCAATTTTGGGTAAAAAAATAGTCGTCAGCCACATACCCATCATATTGCCACTTTTTGGCCCATCATGATCTTCCACATACCCATACCCATTATATTGCCACTTTTTGGCCCATAATTATCTTGCACATACCCACTAGTAAACCACTAGAAAACAAAAAGGTCCTAGTTATGACCCAAATTTTTAGGTTTTAAAGTTTAACAGAGAAAATGTAGAAAGAAAAGGTACAACAAAAAGAATACTAAAAAGCTATTCTAGTAGAAAAATGATAAAGAAAGAGAGGGAAAGGATACAATTAAACTCATGAAATCTAACTCTTCAACTATAAATCCAAATGGATGAACAAACACCTACACACATAGAAACAAAAAAAGTGTTGGATTATGTTTTGAGTTTTTTCCATAGTTAGACGATGATTTTGGCATTTGCACCTCCATGGAGAACTAAGATTCCATGATATAGAGAAGATCAATAGCAAAAAAATTGAAAGATACTATCAAATAGAGTGTAAATATAGCCTCAATGGTACTTTATAAGACACAATGATGCAAGTAAATAAAAATATCAATAACACCTTCCCTTCTACTAGCACTCAAGGTTGATAGAAAAAGATGATGAGAGATGACACCTTTCCAAGAGAATGAAGCATCGTAGACCCTATAAAAAAAGTCTTACCATTAGAGAACACTGTAGAGTCCAAGAAGAGAGCTTGTAGTAGCAAGAACAAGCAAGAAAATTATCAAGAAGAGTTGAAGAATGAGCTTGAGAATGAATATAGTAGTATGAGAGTGAGATAATTTGAATGAAGAAGTGAAGGAATGTGTCAATAAAAATTCCTCAATCGATGCAAAAATAAAAGGCTACATGGAAGGAATGAGAAGATGGTGGAATGATTTGAACAATCAAACTTATAGTTTCTAATGTAAAGGTAAAATAAATGGGGAATTTTTCTAGGGTGAAAATTCATGCCATTACATTTTTCCACCCCTTTAGTGAGCATACGTGTCAGCACAGATGCAAGCTAAAGTAGAAAGAGATTGAAGATAATATTTCAATAGTGTCGAGGAAATTAGATCTTTGATCTGGCACACTTAGACGTGAAGAAATAAGAGATGCCTCTAGAGGTTCTCGATTCTACAAAGCTAGCTAGACATGAAAGAGAGGAGGCTCCATAGATTCTTGGTCCTGCAAAGAAAGTTACAATCTCACCACAAACATGTTAGGCATAAAATCCAATCGTAAGACACACAAGTAAACATGAGAAGACATAGACTAATTAGATACATTGGTCAAGCAGATAAGCTTGTAGCTAATGCAAACTGTGTTGCAGGAAAGTCATAGGAAAGATGGGTCTAATTGGGTTTCCCCAAGCTAGATGTGAGGATATATGATTTCCAATACCAAGAAACAAAGACATCGAATATCAAATAAAAGAAACATCATTTTGTAATCTGACACCAAAAAATTCATTTTAGAAAAGATTTCAAAGTGGGGCCCTTTGATAGGAAACTCCTCAAGACACCAAGGGATCCATTCAAAGGAACAATATGACTGAAATACACCACATTTTTTGCAAGTTATTCTATCATCAAAGGATCCTTTTGAAATATATTTCGTTAATGAATCTGTTGGAATGAATGATCCTTTTCAAAGGAAAAGTTTTAGATGCCTTCATTTTAGAAAAAAGTGCTTTTTCAAAGGAAAGTTTCCATACTCTTTCACATACAAGATCCTTTTTGAAAGAAAATTTCATCTAGGAATCTTAAGAGAATACAACATTTGGAAGATGAAAAATTTAAATTGATACTATTTCATCAAGGAATTCATTTTAAATAAAGGAATCCTTTTCAAAATAATTCTCCTTACTAAAAATAGAACATGGTAGCCACCCTTAGGATGGTGTGTGAGTTGCCTAGAGGAGCACATGACATCCTAAGGAGAGAAAGCAAAGGTAGAGATGTTGTGTTACATAAAACATGATGAGATGTATTTGTGGTATGTTGTCACACACATGCGAGGGACAACACATAAGAACCACAACATCAAGAAGTAGATAGACATGAAGAAATCAAGAGATAGGGATATCTGAGAATTCAAGGTTGCAACTATTCATAGAGACAAGTAGGTATAATATGGTGTATGAACAACTAGTCATCAATCCTCAAAGTTCATTTTAAATTATGAAGAAAATCACATGAAAATGTAAAAATAAATATTGGGTCAACATGGAAGAAGTGTTGGATGCTATGGTTGTCATTGATGTTGACACTAT
>VDFB02217933.1:0-13055 GCA_007258455.2 Sequoia sempervirens
CAAATCATTACAATATGTCTTTATTAACTTGTTGAAGACAAGCCCTAGTGACATACAATGAGTTTTCTCTTTGTTCTCACTCTATAACCCCTTTTTTATCCTTTTTCACAATTAAAATTTATCAATATATATCTCCCTAACACATTTGTGCAACCTCAAGAGAATAAATGTGATATTTTGGTAATATTGAGGTCACCCATGCCCTTGAAATATCATAAATCCTTTTCTTTTTATCATAGCCATCATACAAATTAATGATGTCACTAAATTTTTGTATACAAGTTAAGTAGGAGCTTATAAAATATACTAAAATGGTGGTCAGGAGATCGTGTGAGAATGTTCAAGGTTTGAAACTCAATTTCCACATTAATTATTGTATGGGAATATTCATCTTCTACCACTAAAAGTACCTTTGAATCTACACCCTTGGAATAAACAATGATATATAGGTGGAAGAATCTAATTGGGTGATTTAAGGCTTACCAAGTCATTAATGGTGTTATCTAGGTCATACAGGGAGGTATGTGGGAGTGAATTATGCAAAACATGGAATTTTTGTACTTTCAAGGATTGGAGGTTAGGAATACCTCATATGATAAATATTGTTGTTGAGGAGTCAAGGATTCAGGGTACCAAGGAATTCATCCCTTAAGGCATGTAAATAAGGATAAGTTTGAACCAATTATCCTAATAAGATAACATAGTAAAAATTATCAAGGATTAGGGTTCAAGGATACTTCATACCTTGTACTGCATTAGAATTATTCCCATTACTTTAACTCCAAAAAATTATATAGAATAAAATTTTAAAAGTCATGGATCAAGGATACCAAGGAAAAGGTACTTGAGTAAAAGGATGGCTAAAAATATAGCTCTAAAAGCTAACTTAATATAAGAATTGGGGAGTTAGCGTTTAGGGGAAGAGTATGATACTATAAGAAAGTGTGAAACACTAACAAAGCCAAGGGAAAGTGAAGGTTGGAGGAAATGGATGCCAAGAAGGAAAACTCTAAAGTCGTGATAGAAAAAGGATTTGAATATACATAATGGATAAGAGGTATGCATGTATGGTAAAGTTTGGTATCCCAATAGTAATAAAGGAAATAGTAGAGTTAGGAGGAAAGGAATACCAAGAATGGAAACTCTAAACCTCCAACATAAGCATAGTCCTTAGAAATTTAAAAAAATAGAACCTCGACAATTACATCTTTTCAGACCCTTGCAACTTCTAACACATGATAGGTACATGGGGGATGGTGAAGAACAACACATATAAAAGTTTTGACCAAGGGAAACCCATTAGGAAGCATCTCAAATTGGTTATCTATGATGGGAAAAATAAGGTCAAAATTCATAAAAAGGGATATTATTCAATCACAATTGGACACAATCAAATTGGATACCACTAGGCTCATCAATAGTACATAACAAAGTAAATACATAATATAAATCTAGTGGTCTATCTATCAACTAGGTTTCATTTTATTTTGGATTATCTTAATATTAGAGTAAGGGGCTCTACCTCTTCTACATGTTCAACCTACTCATCCTACTATAAAATCTCATACAAATGATCTTATTCACTATCCTCTTATTCATCACTTTATTCTTAAATGTGTGTATAGTGTAGGAAAATGTATCCCTTTACATTTTCACACTTGTTTGGGTCCTCCCTATTAAAATGAGGCTTCTTTATGCCTTATTTGGTCCTATTTTGCATCCACAAGCCCAATTTAATGCATTTTTCTGAGGATAATCCCGATATTTAACAAATGACCAATCATAATTCATGTTTTTTGGTTGTGTTCTAGATCTAGTGATTTGGGATTCATACACAACCTTGGGTGTATGGGTCCCACCTAGGTTTCGGGGCCTGATTTTAAAATATTGCATTGAACTTAACATTTCTTGAAGTTTGTGTCTCATGTTTAAGACACTGGGACTCATATGCCCCAATTAGTGTATGAGTCCCGCTTTAAGCAAGACCTAATTTAAATCAAATTCTTGGTGGTATTTTATTATTCTAGATCTGATATTGGCTTGTAGTGTAATTTCAGGAAATTTGGCATAAGAAAGTATAAATACAAGATTATTTCACATAATTTCACTAAGATTTTCAAGAGAGCATTCCTAGAATTTTTATGAGATCAAGAGCATTCAAGAGAATTCAAGAGAAAATCATCAAGCATTTTGGAGCATCAATTCAAGATCCAAGAATCATGTCAAAGTCTTCATGCATCATGTGTGTTTTTGAGCTAACATTTGTGATGTAGGTGTTATGCTTGCACCAACCACCCCATTTTATTTTATTTTGGAACAAAATGGGTCCCCCTTTTCTTTTTTTTTGGTCACCTTTGGTTGTTTAGTTGGGTCTTAGGAGTTCTTTTGTTTTTCTCCTAAGTCTTTTTTTTTTTGTTCTGTCTGAGGCAGGTCCGAAACCAAATCTAAACATGGAACTCTTTCAAGGTTTCTAGTTTGGATATAGTTCCGACTTCGACTCTACCTTATCTTTTGTTTCTCCTTTGTTTTGTTGGTTGTTTGGCTAACACCTGGGTTGATCAGATCCTCCTATTTTTTTGGCCATTTCAACATGACATTTTACTTTCGTGGGTCAGACGGAGTTGGAACTCCATGAGTTTCAGGACATTTTCATTCTTGTGCCAAACTCACATCCCATGTGCTTCCCATGCCTCTCTTGCTGTTGTTCAGGCTGGGCGGTGTTACTCGGTCCACTTCCCTTTCTATTCTTGTGTTGTTCTTTTCTTTTGGTCATGGATTTGGACTTGGAATCGAACTTCTGAAGGTATGTGAAGTTCATTTAGGTTTTCTCCACCGAGTCTTGGATTTGTCATTTCGGTTGGTCTTTTTGTAGGGATCCGGATCACGAGGTGCGGAAATGGTAGGAACTTTATTATGGATTTTCATCTTGTTCCGGAGCTTGGCTTATAACCTTACCTTTTCATGTTCAGCCAAGCGCGGCAACTACACATTAGCATGGTTTAGGCTCCATCCAAGAACTACCGCATTTATGGCATTAAATGCAGCACAACTACCTGCATGGATGTGATTAAAGGGTTTAATTAATATACAGTACATCATTATTTATTATTATATTGAATTTTTAAAACAGTCCTTCGGAAGTCAATTGAATTGATTTGATACGTGGGAAGTATTGAATTGTGGGCGAATCTTGGTGGTACGTTAGATGGAGACGTTGTACCATGGCTAGGGAGGCGTGCAGTGGCTTTTGTTGTCTTTATTTCTCCTATTCTTCTTTCAAATTGACTTGTTTTGAGCATTTCTGGGAGGTGAAATTTTGTTCTTTTTCTTTTATTTTTTTGTTTCCTTTGTTGGTGTTTTTGCTTTCCTTTCTTGTTCTATTTCCTTGGTTCTTTCTTTTCCGTTCTATTATGTTTTGTTGGGTTTGTCTTTCCGTTTGTCATTTTTGTTTTGTTGTTTGTTCTGTTGTCACTTTCGTGACAGGTCTGTTTTGTCGTGCTCTGGTTTTGACTAGGGTTTCAATTTTCAAGGGGTTTCCTTGCTTGGGTGATGAATTTCATTTTGAGACCCTGTTCTGGTTTTATCACGTTGGTTTTGGGTTGTTCGTACGGGTTTCTTGTTGTGCCCTAGTTTTTGGAAATGATGTATCCATCGAATTAGGGTTTTACAATATAACTTTTTCCATGGTTTTAATGACTTTTGTATGGAGGAGCTGTAGGAGGGACAAACTAGGATATTTCTAGTTTCCTTTGGGGCCCATGTGATCTAGGGTTTAGGGTTCGTATGACCATACCTTGTTTGAAATACTCTCCCTTTGCTAAAATTATTCCACTCCCCATTCATTATTATGATGTTACTATATCTTTACTCTTGGTCGAAACTGGATTCGGAGGGGAAGTTGAACTTGGTAGCTAACATTTGTTTTTGGTCTGATTCTTGTTCTGGTCCCGCTTCCACCCTGTTTCGATTCTGGTCCCATTTCCGTCATGCCTCAGACCCTGTGTTGGTTCTGGTTCCCATTCTGGTCCCACTTCTGACACTGTTTTACTCCTTGTCAAGTTCTGATCCCAGTCCTGCCACATGTAAGAAACATTGTCTATGCCTAATGCTTCTCCAGTTTTTCCTCCGATAAAGGACATGCTTTGACCAAGTAAATATTATCTTGGGAGGATGGAGCAGGGATTATATGATTGACTAACTTAGATGCTTTGTCCATCTAATACATGGAATTGCTGTAGGTATTAAGAAATGTTGGGAGCATTAGATGAGGCCACTCAGAGGAGCCAGCCAGGTGAAACTTCATTTAAAGGAGTTAAGCCAAAGAAGATCAAAGTGGAACAACTCCTGTATACCTTGAGATGTAGGAATAGGGAGGTTGTCCTCACAGCTAGCAAAATTGATTCTGAATGGACTGATATTACTGACACGAATTTGGGTCCTTTTAACTATATGAAAAGAATTGCATGAGGAGACATTCACTAAGGAGCAGGTCACAGGAAGGACAGAAAGGATTGTTCAATCCAGGCTGGCACATGTTGCACTCTTCCCCCTATCTATTCAATGTCTGGAGTTGATTCTTGCAGCAGCTAGAGCATATAACCCTGCTACTAGGCAATGTGTGGATGTGAAGGGCAATGTCATTATTGACTTCACACCTCCAATGATCAAATTCTGTTTGGAATGCAATCCCAGAATCCTAAAAGCAATTGGGTAGAGGCTGAAGCTTTGGGCATAATTGAAATGAGAGGAGGAATAGGTTCATGAATAAGACTTGGATGAGGGTGGAGAAGAAGTCTCTGACCAAGCTTCTAGACCAGCCTAAGAGGGTAGACTTTAGTAAAGAAATTACAGATATAATCATGTTCCTTTCTAGGGTGTTTGGTAAAAGGGATGCTTCACTATTCAAAGAATGGATGTTTCCTTTCATTCAAACTATTTTGGATGGGAGGAAAAAATTTGATTGGTCAATGATAGTATCAGACAACATTCACAATCAGATGATAAAAGTGAGAGAAACCAAGCGTTTCTTTATGAACTCCTATGTAGTTTATGCATTTTGTGGGAATTTTTCTGGACTTCTGAAAATTAAGGTATACTAGGAAGCCAAGGACAAAGAAAGTGTTAAAATTATAACCAAACTCACCTTGTAGGAATGGAGCCGCGTATAAGAAAGGGTTAATGTTGCATTTCTTTCTCTTCATTATTAACAAGCTTAATGGGGATGTAGGGTATAGGCTTAGCAGGGAGGCAATGGCTTTTGTGAATGAATGGGGGCATTGGTTTATGCAGTACCCCACATTCACCTATTTCAGGTTAGCAGGCTTTGATGGTCACCCTGATTTGCTACCTAGATGTTGTGGTGATAGGATCATTTTAATGGAGTTTATTCATCAAGACTTGGCTATGAATTTCTAGTTGAGCAACAAACATAAGACTGGGTGCCATAACTTTCCAATGAAGCTGGGGGACTTTTGCTATCCACACATTCAAGCAGCTAAGACTGTTTGTGATGAATTAGTTTATTTGAAATTGGGCTTGTACACGGCTAGGAAATACTATGACCTCAAACACAAGATGAGGGCTTTGCTTCCCAGTGTCTTTGAAAAGCATTTTAATCTATTGGAGGATTTTTGGGAGGACTTGCAAGATGAGTATGATCTTAGAAAGAAGAATTATGAAAGCATACCTATCCCACTTATGGTTGAGTTTGGGATAAAGGAAGACATTCCAGAAACATTCTCTGATGATGGGATTGTTTTGGATCATGGGTATGATGCAGGCAAGATTGGTACTAAAGATCTTGATCCAATAGATTGGAATGTTGAGGAGACAATTGACATAAAGCAGATTGCAAGACCGGTGCTAGAAAGGAGTATTCAATGTGTGAGTTTAAGGACTAATCAGGTCGAGGCTACATCATCTAAAAAGAGGAAGGCTGCAGGTACTACCCAAGGATATAAAAGTGAAAAGAGAAGGATGGCACCTAAGGAACCTTTAGAATTCATGCCTTCTAGTGCATAGGAAGAGGAAGTGGTTCCTCAAGATCTTCCAGAGGTACAGGAAGATGAAACAACTATGGAGGTGGGTTCTTTTGCATTTGCGGCAGGGGAGGCATCTACTCAGCCCTCTAATGCACAAGAATTAGGCCAAGAATCACCAAAGGGAGCCCTCCATGATGAAGTAGAGGTCTTAAAGTGAATGGAGGATGAAATTGAGGTACATAATATAGAAACAGATTCAGAAAAGACTCCCTATGATAAAGAGCATCATGTATCAGCATCTTTGGATGTGACAGATGATGCAGGCACTAAACATATATTGACTAAGGAAGATCGGTGGGAACTCTTTGAAGATGAAAAAGAGAAGTTGATGCTAAGGCACAAGTTGAGGCATCAGCTAAGCATCAAGAGGAGGAGGCCAAGGCACAATTTGAGTTGGCAATTAAGCAGAAGGAGTTGGAAGATAAGGTCAAGGCTAATGAATTGGCTCAACAACAACAACAAAAGGAGCAAGAGCTCAAGATTCAAGAGGAGAGGGATAAGTTGATAATGCAGCAGAAAATTCATAACCTTGAAGAGGAAAAGGCCCAACAAAGAAGAGAAAAAGAAGCTATTGAAGCCAAGTTCAAGGAACAAGAAGAGGCTTATAGGAAAAAGGAGGAGCAAGAACGTTTGAAAAGGGAAAAGGAGGCTGTTGAGATTGCTGAACATGAAAAGAAGTCCAAGGAGGCATGGGATTATGTTGAAGAATTGAAGAAGCAGCGAGATGAAATGTTAGAAAAGAAGAAAATAGAAGAAGAATGCTTAAAGTAGGAGCTGGAGGCTAAAAGGCTGCTTCAGTAAAAGGATAAAGAGGAAGTAGAAAGGTTAGCATAGGAAAAAGAGGAAAGTGATAAGCAAAATGTGCTGGAGGTTGATTATCAACCGAGGCCTACGTTGTTACAACCTTTTTCTTCCACTACTATTGCTTCTTCTTCAGCCTTGGTAGCCACTACTCCTATTGCTTCTACTTGGATAAAACTAGACTTGGAAAGGAAACAAGTTGTCCAACCAAAGCCATTGAATTGGGAAGAAATGATGAAAGAAATTGGGAAAGAGAAACCTAAAAAGAAGGCCTGGGTTCTTCACTCCACTAGGCTCACTGATGCTAGAGAGATCATTGTTGAATGCACCATACCTGTAATGGAGAAGAGCCGTGATGATATGCAAATCACTAATTATCAGTTGGGGGCAGTAAATTTGGGAAAGCCTACGAGAAACCAACAAACGAGTTTGATTGATATTGTGGCTTCTTCAACCAAAACCCAGATGATCAAGGATAAACAAAGGATGGATGAGCTTAAGACTCAATTGGATCAGCTTCATAGGTTTTTAAAGGATGTCTCAAGTCCCATTTCCCAACAAGCTACTCTTTCTAAATCCCCAGTTTTCTTAACCAAAAAGGAAGTAGATGATTTGGTCCAAATGAAGAGCAAGGTAAGAATGATGGATAAATGGTTGGGTAAGCTCAACCAGGAGGTTGATGATGTTCTTGTTGAGGGTTCTAAGATTCATAAGGATGCTCTTGATTTGGCAGAAGATCCAGACCAACAAGCTAAGGATCTGGATAAGCAAGATAATGAATACAAGGAATATGTTAAAAAGGCTTGAGGATATTAGCAAAATTCCCAAGTCCACTT
Organism: Sequoia sempervirens; assembly: GCA_007258455.2. NCBI lineage: Eukaryota > Viridiplantae > Streptophyta > Pinopsida > Cupressales > Cupressaceae > Sequoia > Sequoia sempervirens. The sequence goes on from VDFB02217933.1 coordinate 7,679, forward strand.
TGCTGGAATATTTAGTTCTTGAGTAGGGTAATGAAGATTTTGTAGAGAAAACTGTGAGCATCATAAGATATAAGTCAAGAGCTATGCATGGACATCAAGAAGAAATCCGATTAATGAGTAAAGACTTGAATCAACAGATGGTCGAATTAGAGGCAATTGTGGCCATTGTAATCAACTTGGATTCCTCAAACAATGAAGGCCTGTCATTGGATAAACTAAGGGATAGATGGAGGGGTAGGTTTGAAGAAATCATGCAAAAGGGAGATGATGGGGAGAGTTTATTGTTAGATAAGTTTATGGATATCCGGGAGGAGGTAAGAACTGCTAGAAAGGAGATAGTCAAGTTAAAGGAGATGCAAAAGTTGGTTTCTACAAAATTTGAAAGAATCAAATTTGAAGGTGACTGGTTGGATCGCCCGGATTTGGGTACTCTTCAATAGATGTTCTCCAGTTTTGACAAGTACATTCTTGAGAATTCAGTGCAAAAGTGACTGACTCTTTTCACCATGCTTTATCTGCTCTTCTCCTCTTTTTATGGATTTTGACATAAGTTCTACTCTGAGTCTACTATGTGGGTTTCATTTTCTTCTTGGAGTATCAGATTCCCTTTTTTGTATAATGGAGTGATCAACCTTGAAACATGGGTTCTTTAGTCCACTTCTTTATTTAGTTCCGACTCCATGAATTTTGGATCTTGATTGACAATTGGGAAATTCATGCATGTGGCACCCTTTATGTACTATTAGAATCTACTTTTTAAAGGTCAGCTAATTGAAGAAAGATCAGCCACCTGATGATAGAAGATAGAAACTAGATCTAGGATTTCAATGTTTTAGAAAGATACTCTAAAAAGTTCAGTAAAAGGGCTTGATTATTTTATAGTTTTCATATGTTTTCATGTTATGATTTTCAAATTTTGGATCCATTTTGATAAGGTTAATGGTACATGATCAATCCATACGCCGATGATTTTGTTGTGCTTAATTGTTCCTTATTTGATGAAAGTTAATAGAAGGAATTGGATTCAAGATCATATCATTGGATTATCTGTGAATTAAATTGTTATTGTATTCATTTGATCTGTGTTTTGGATGATGAGTGGGTGATTTGTTTGAAGTAAGTTTAGTGATTACTGATGGTATTTGAATTAGCATGATGGATGTATGTAGTAGCATAGTTTTTTCTATGGATTGCATCTTTCTATAGTTGTGGTTAGGTGGAATAAACACTCATTATTAATATGCATGTCCGGATGTGTAATAATTTTGTTCATGTTTCTTTGATTTAAAGCTCTGATTTATCTTTTTCTTTTATTTAAAACCCCCCGAATGTAGACTACTTGATGTTATGCATTATTTTTCTTTGTTACCAGCAAAGGCCCCTTGAACATTACAATCATATCAATCACTGAGTGAATTCAGCATAATTGAGAACCAATTACCAGGACCTTGGGAGTTAGATCTCCATGTGTTATCTTTCTCTTTCAGGAGAAATAGAATAGTAATATTATGTTTAATGTTGTGTTGTTTTGACCATCAACAAATCTAGTGCTAGAAGGAGGGTCTGAAGAACAAGCTAGCTCGAATTGGGTCATTTTCACTAGATAGGTATGAGAGAGTTCTTAGATCTTCTCAGAATCTTGAACTACTTGTTGAACTCCAAACCCCTATTGGGCATAGGCCCCTGGCTTGTAGAGTCTTGATCCAACCTTTATCACTACCGCTCACCCCACCTAGGTTTCCACCAAATCCGCCTACACCACCTCACCGGCCACTTTCACCCATTCCACAACCTACTCAACCTATATCACCACCAAGACCTATGGCTTACTTTATTAATAACCCTTCACCATTAGGGACTATCCCTGGAGGTATACATGATCTCCCAAAGAACCCAGAGAGGTTTTGTCCTAAGTACATGCATGGGGAGTCAAGAAGTGTTGAGGAGCACACACAGGCATTTTGAAGATTCCTATACCCATGCTCAGGTGGCTTATCAGGACATATGCAAATTTTTCCCCTATTCATTGGGAGACATGGAGTACAATTGGTACCTGAACTTACCCCAAGGGTCAGTTCTAATTTGGATGGATTTAGAGAACACCTTTATCAATCAATTCAGGGTTTATGTAGACCCTTCTATCCTTTACCACCAGTTTGCCACTATAAGAAAAGAACACCATGAACCACTGCCTCTATTCAACACCAGGTTCCAAAGAATGTACTGAAGGTTGTAGGATCCTTACCTGGTGGCTAAGAACATTGCCATCTTGGCATACTTAAGGGCTGTGGACCCTTTGATTAGCTTGTTCTTGAAAAATACATATCATGCTAATGAAACTAACTCTTTGGCTAACGTATATCATCTCGCCATTCAGTTGCAACAGTAGATTAGTCTACAATCTGGGAGTCTAGGAGGAGTTCTCCCTCCTATAGGATACCAAATGTCCAATCCACCCCCTCTATTCAATACGGTCCCAGGGATGTCCTATTCCCAATATAGACCCATGTTTGAATTCCAAGGTTCACCTCCTTTTCCATTTTTTAATAATGGTCCCCAGGATTCCTCCCAACAAAATCAAAATTACCAAAATCAAGTTGCAGGATCAAGTTCAGTTAATCAATCTTTTGCTATGAAGAATGTAGAAAGTGAAAAGACTCTCAACCGACCAGCGAGATGGGGAGCTCTCAAAGACAACTCTCCGGTCTTGTGCTGCAACTCTGAACAAAATCCCCTCAAAACTAGTGTATACCTTGATATTTCTACTACTCTAAATGTGCAAAATAACTAAGAAACATGAATAACAAAATACTTAAAAAGGACACCTCAAGATTAGTAAAGAGTGGTTCCAGCGAAAGGAATGCAAAATAAGATAAAACACAAGAAACACTTTTACTGCTTGTTGTTGATACCTCTTTGATTGGCCCTTGCTTGGATTGGTTGTGTGCTCCTTAGATGATGGATTGAGTGACTAAAATGCAAGCTTCAATATGCAAAATGATGAACAAAGATGGTTGAATGATTGAAAAAGGCTTGAGGATTCAAATGGATAGCATGTAGTTATCAAAATGCAAAGTGTTGAGAATGCAAATTGGCAGCATAATGGTGCAAGATGGCTAAGTGTGTTAAAATGCCCTTGAGGAGGGGGTATTTATAGGAGAATTTGAATTCTCTAGAGAATTCAACAGTCAAGATTGCTCCAACAAGGCCAAGATGAAGGGCTATGGTGGGTTGAGAACCCACAAGCCCTCACATCTTGACATGTGGAGGGTGAAGTGGACAAGAAGATATGAGGTGGAGATGAGTTGTCAAAAAGGTACATGAGGTGGAAAAGGACATGCACGGGATGAGAGGATTTTCCACAAAAAGGTTTTTGTCCCAGTGGGAGTGAAAGGGACATTTGAGGTACAGAATTCCTCAAAAATCATGGGGAAAAGGTGGTTGGAGGATAAATGTGAATTAAAGAATCACATTCCTGAGATGATCTAGAAGGGATAAAAGGTGGGCTCAAAAGGTGGGACTTGGTCACATGTGGAGGTGTGACAAGTCCAAAAGGTTGGTCTATGTGAAGATTGTGACAAGTCAAGGTTCTAGAAGCCTTGGAAGAATGGGAGAATGTGAATTAAAATTCACATATATAAGGAGGAATCTAGGACAAAATAAAATTAAAAATTCTTTTGGAGAATGATTAAGCTAGTGGTAGTAATTAAAGATAAATGAGGGATTAGAAGCCAACTTGCAAAGTTGGAGGATGTGACACATCCAATCTTGGGATTAGGCATGTGCACATCATAATGAATAGGAAATGGATTAGGATTAGATGAAAATGACATGTGAGGAATTAAAATAAAATGTATATTTATTTAATTTATTTGATGAAAAGAGGATTAAGGAGGGTAAGGTATTTAATTATTAATTAAATACCTTAGGGATTTAGCAGAATTAAAGATATTAATTAAATAATAGTAATATTACTTAATTAACTCGGATAAGAGGGTGTTTTAGACAAAAAGTGATAAATTTGGATAAATTAAGTGTCCAAATTTGGATGTCTACATTTTTCCCCTCTTTGAGATGGTGTTACGAAGTAGCATCATTTCAAAGAATATTAAAATATAGAACCCAGAAGGAGATGGTTAGATTGGAAAAGATGCCCCAATCATCAAAGGGATGACTAGGAAGGAAGACAATGGGGGTGAAGATGAAGAGTAGGGATTGAGGATGCCCCCTTGAGAGGACATGCGGGTTGAAGAGAACACGTGTGTGCTCTCGAAATAGATGATGTGATGCAAGGGGAGATGAGGAAGATGATGCAAGGTGATGGGTAAGAGAGTAAGTGATATGGAGAGGGATGAAGCACAAATGGATTTCAAAAGGTGATGTTGCCCCAGTCAAGGTACAAGCCAAAATAGGTTGATGATGGATGGAGTGTTGTCAATGAGGGAATGAAGGATCCCAAAACAACACGAGGATAGGGAGGGATACATCCCACGGAGTGGTATTGATGAGGGAAGGATACATCCCAAAACACCACTAAAAAGATAGGGAAGGATACATCCCACTGAGTGGTATTGATGAAGGAAGGATACATCCCAAAACACCACTAAAAGATAGGGAAGAATACCTCTCGGCCATGATGATGATGACAGTGTTGTTGATGAGGGAAGGATACATCCCAAAACAACACCGTAGGGATAGGGAATGATACTAATGGATGATGATGATGATGGGTCAAGGCTGGTAATGTGAGACTAGGACAGGAGCCAAGAGGTTTGATTAGGAGGATTTGTGTGAGGGTGAGCGAGGATAAGGAGAAGATTGATTTGTGAGATTGAAGATTTGGTTCGATATCAAAAGATTTGGACTGTAGATGGACGAAAGCTCAGATGAGGGGTTTGGTTAAGCTCAGATTGGGATGAGATTAAAGCTCAGATGAGGATTGGATTGAAGACTAGAATGGTTGAAGGATATTTATTGGATTGATTCTACACCGAGTTCCGGAGTTTAAAAGGGCATAAGATGTTGACAAGCAGATTTTTCCCGATTTGGCAATTTTCAAAAATTGTCAAATTTTGCCATTTTAGGAAACCTCATGGATAGACTTTTGGGAGTCCCAATTTTTTTCCAGAAATACCCATTGGGGAGATAGGATGAATTGCCAACTAACATCCCAAATTCGAGATATGCATTTTGAGTTATGAGTGATTTTTTTTTTTAAAATGCTAGAGAAAAACACTAAATTGGGATTTTGAGGGTCAAGATGAAACTTTAAGGCCCCGAAAATGGGTCAAAATGGGTTCCAACGGCTTTCAAAGAAACCCATTGGAAATCCACTCGTTATCGCATAACGCAACTACCCGTCAAATTTCAACTCAAA